>CAKOAT010895153.1:1196-92470 GCA_932364175.1 Eruca vesicaria subsp. sativa
AGCATAGCACCGACTTTTTCGCAGACATTAATCTTAATAATTAATTAGTTTTCTTATGTAATTTGAATATATATTTTTATTATGTTTTGGATATATTAAGTTAACTTTCTTTTCGAAATGAATGATTTTTAATTAAATATTAAATTTCGTAAATTAAAAATTTTAAATTTGTGGATTTTAAAAGTGATTTTTTATTATATCTTTAGAGGTTATTTGGTCGTATTAAATAAATCAATTTGAAGTTATCTGGTGGTACTTTTTACGACCAAGTTGTGTCCATTATTCAAGAATCGAGGTAATGTGGTCGTACACATTACCTCTATTTAACTACTATTTTACGTCGAGTACTGCTTCCACTTTACGACCAAGATTTACGACCACATAACATCCAAATGATTGGACGTAACTTTACGTCAAATCCACATCCAGAGTACGACAACTCTTCTTACGTTTGTTTTACGACCAAAATCTTTAGTCGTAATAATTAAGTCCACATTACGACCAAAACTTTATTACGACGGGCTGTTTACTACTAAACGGTTTTGGTTGTTGTGTGGTCGTAAAAATTGATTTACTACCAAATTACCTCTATATCTGTGGTCGTTATGCCCGCGTTTTCTTGTAGTGGAAGCAATATTGAATATGATTTCCCATATTATCATTTATTCAAATCGTCAATTTTTTTTTTGGGACCGACCTCATTATTGAATTGGTCAGGTCATCAAATCTAATCCTGAGCCAGCTAATGATCAAGACTCAAGCTAGGACGACAAAAATACTTAAAAGTTAAAAAAAATTGATTATACGTAAGCGGTAAGCGTTCGCTATTTATTAAACGTGAAAAGGGAGATTAACTAAAATTTAGAATAACAAAATGATCAAGAAACACTTATGCGCAAGCAAACAAAAAGTTTCACAGGTTTAATGTTTAATCCTCGTCAAAACTATTCTAGCAAAAAAAAAGAAAAATAAACTTACGCTGTAATGAGAATATTACTGGTCATATCTAGGATAAACGAAGAATTCAATCAGAAGGATCCAAGAATCTCCATAAGCTATTGAAACATTTACCTCATGTAATCTGACAATGTTTGGATGCTTCAAAGCATTGAGTGTGCGTATCTCTCTCTTAATCTGTAAGTTCCGAAAAAGGAAGACTGTGTAAGAACTCGGACCCACCTTTAAGCCATTCAAATCTAGAGCAAAATAAAAAAAATTGATTCAAAATGCAAAAAAACCTGAACAGGGACGTTGAGGCGACTGGTACGAGACTTGTCGATGATTTTGACGGCAAACGATTGGCCAGAAACAGTATCCGTAGCGAGTTTGACTTTTGCAGAGTTACCTTCACCAAGCGTTCTCCCAAGCTCGTATTTGCCCACACGCATTCCCGTCGTCACCATCCAAAGTTCCAAACACACAAAACAACAAAAATCCTTTTGAACGATCGGATTGAGCAATATAGTTCAAGATTTACCTATGAATTTATGGCTATGTATAAGATTGATATTTGAAGAGGAGAAGAAGAGAAGTGGGGGACTTTAAAATTAAAAGAAGTGGCGGATGAGTTTTGTAGAAAAGAACACGCCACTTCCCTTTTGCTTCCTTCTTGTCTCTGCTTGGAAAAAGAATGTATCCGTGAGAAACAGAAACAAATAATATATTTCTGAAAACTATTTCTGTTGTTGTCCTTTTATTTCTATATTCATGACTCCATGACTATTCTATTTCTAGAAAACATGATTATTAATATTTTTATCATGATTCACTTTTTAAATTTATTCCTTTCAAACCTCATTCAAAATAGTAAAAACTTAGTAACCATCCTTTGGTCACAATGCAATCTGTAATAATGTTCCGATAACAACTTTATTTTCAATACATTTTCTGTATATTACGATACTAGTCCCTCGGAGATAATATAGTATTTATATTATATTTTTTTAACATCATATCATTTTATTCATGAATATGGTTGTGATTTCTATAATATTATTTGAGAAATTTATTTTTAACGTTAATTATAAGGATGATATTTATTATTAAAATGATATTATTACTATATTTTTAACTTTTTTTGTTAATATTGTTTCCAAATCATCTATCTTTAGTATAATTTTATGTATAGCATTATAATTTATTTCCATTTATATAACTCAAAAAAGAAATTTAACATATATATATTTTCATCAATATAACTAATTAAAATTGACTCTGCAAACTAAATTAGTACTCATATAAACAACAAATGATGATTTTTTCTGGTATAAGACTGTCTGTCTCCTTATTCTTCGTTTGGAAAATATGAATGAATTGTGAGTGAGTGAAGCTTTCTTTCAGGATCTTGATGTATATAAAAAAAAATAGTTTTGATATATATATATATATCAATTTTTATATTTAAAGCATATAATTTAATAAAAAAACTTTTATATAAATGAAAAATAAATATAATACAATAATAAAATATCTTTAATCTAAAATTATAAAAAAAAAAAATATATATATATATATATATAACATATCATTTAATAAAAACTAATTATTTATATACTCAAAATGATGTAATATGAAAAAGGAAATATTTTTAATACATATATATATATATATATATATATATCAATTTCCCTTATATTTATAACATATGTAGTAAAAAACAAATTCCTTTTAAAATCTCCATTTCACAAAAATATAGATTTTTTTCCTAAATCAAGTTGGTTAAACCAGTTTTCTTATGACGTTAAAATATCTTATATCTTATTAATAAAATAAATAAATTAAGTTAGTCAGAAATATATTTTTAACATATCAAAACATTTTTTTCTTATTTATAAATTTTCTCATGATAATTAGAAACCTTTTGTTGTTAGATATGTTTTCAAAACACATTTATATTTTTTTTCACATTGGTTAAAAACATCATATTACTATTTAATTTTATGTTTAATCAACTCTAAAGTTTTAAATCAATACTTTTCCTCTACATTTAAAACTCTCAGCCTAATAATACTTTTCATCCTATTCTTCTTTATTCACAAAAAAGCATGTTTTCCATAAAACAACATCGTTTTTTGTTACTAAAAATTCATATTTAAAATAGATGAAATATCAGTGTGTATATCATAAATTGACTATATAGTGGAAGAAGACTTCAATTAACTCAGCTGAATACATATTTTATCGAGACAACATTTATCTGCAATAAAGTCAGCTAAAATTATTAATATGTATAATGTTTTCTACTTCGTAAAAAATAAGATTTAAGTTTAGAATGTGGCGTATACAATTATCTTCAGAAAAAAAAATTCTCTATCCGTCAAGATAGATATTTTAGAAAAAAAAAAGTTTCACAAAAATTGGTTTTTTTTTTCCTATAAAGAAATTCTAGACTTCCAAAAACTTAACTGAATTTATTGAATTCCTATTGATTAGATGTTATTGAAAATTAAAACTTGAAATATATAATGCCCTTATGATAGCTATTTTATTTGATTTTTTAATAAGTGTGAAAGTACTAGAAAATCCATCTTTAAAGAATGGAGGTGGTATGTTGTTTACAAGGAATTTTTTCAAAATATTAAGTAAATTTAAATGAATTTAGATTTATGTGTAACTTTTTATGTAAAGTTATATTGTAAATAATACAATTTTAATTTGAGATGAACAATTTTTTTTCAATTTTTGAATTTTAATAGTATATAAATTTTATAAGTGGTTTTTGGTTTTCAAAAATTTACAAAGCCCAATAACAAACCAAAATAAGCAAAAAATGAAATTATTATTAAAATAATCATATAAATAATAAGAAACTAATAACCATGTTAAAATAAAACTTAAAGTTTAGAAACAAATATCATTACTAAGTTAAATATTTTGCAAAATCAAATACATTAAAACATCACTACTCAGTAATAATAAATGATAAGCTTAATTAAAGTAATATAAAATAGAAAATAAACAAAAATAATTAATACAATTGAAATTTATTTGTTTATTTTGGTAAATACTCATTTTCGGGTATACATGGGGATGAGTCATCTAGTAATACTATATGTTTGAACCAGACAAGCAAATGCTCACTGAAACCATTATCCTGCTAATCAACCAATCTTTATTCATCGAAGATAAGTTTTCTATCTTAGTGGCGGCATTAATTATCTATACTATTAAAGCTGAAGTACAAAAAGTTAAGTGTTTGGAAACATGAGTAGGAAATATTTAAATTTATGGTGATTGGAAACAATGATAGCCTATAAACCTAATGAGCTTTATTTATTAAACTAAAGATTAATGTGGCATAAAATATCATTATTATTGATTTTAGGTTTTTTATCATTAATATTACTTTATTTCTGAAAATTATTTTTACATATATATACTCGTGTTTTAAATTTATTTAGAATAAATCAAGAATAATATATATTTTATTTATATAATTTATATTGACTATTGTTATAAGTTTTTAACAGTGATATACTTGCTTTCTAATTCTTCATTGAAAAATTAACTTAAAAATTTGACTAAATTGTTTCGTGTATATAACTTTGTACCAAATTTAGCAAAAAAAACCTTATAAACTATTACTAAAATATTAACGGGTCACAATATTATACCGACGCCCCTGTTACACAATACAATGATGAAATACAATATTTAAACATTATACTATTACTTAGTAAAATTCGAACCATTAGATTGTACTTTTTGAAATGTTTATATATACCATAAAAATAAAGACCCGCCCAGTCGGGCGGATTATGATCTAGTTTATTTTTAAAAGTATTAGAATTCAAAGGAGGAATTGATTTCTGAAACTTGGCTCACACGTGTCTTTCTGCTTTGCATGGTCGGTCAGAAGGACAGTGGTTTCAAGTACTCGTCTCACACCACGAGCTGTTCTTTAGAGTTTTTGACTTTTCTGTTTATCTTTTTGCGATTTCATGTTTGGATATATATGCATACTAGGTGTTTTGCCCGCACATGCGAACTTAATTATCTTTAAATCTATTTAAAAATCATTAAATATTTTCATCCAAAAACTTTAATCTAAAACATTAATTTTTTACATGATAAGTTTATTCACAAATTACAAAAAATATACTTCTTCCTTTTAAACTTTAAAAAATCTAGTCTATTTCCTTTCTTCTTAATTAATAAAAATATAGAAATCTATATTTCAATTTAAATAATTGAATCGATAAATATACATTCAAAAATTGATCATACAAAAAGAATAATATTAGTTTAGATAATAATACAATTAAAATTTCTTTTTGCCAAACACGTTTTTTGTGTTTTTGAATGATTTTTTATTTTCTTATGATAAATTTATGTTTAAGGATTACTTATATATAAAAATATAAAAATAAATTTAATTTAACGTGTGAGCCCGGAGGTGAAAAGAACTTCACAAATATATATATATATATATATATATATATATATATATATATATATATATATATATATATCATTATATTATATTATTATATTCTTTTAATTTAAAATAATTACGTATTATAATTTTTTAAAATTTTTTATTTTCAATTATATACAATTAAAGTTTTTACTTAATTAATACTTATTTATGTGTTTTATGTTTTTGAAATTGTTTTATTAAATATATTTTCCGGATAACAACACAATATATATAGAACTTATCTTTTTATTTTTATATATATATTTAGATTAAGGATAATTCTTATCATTATTATTAATTTAAATCATTTATGTAATCAAATAAATATTAAATTCGTTTTTATTATGGGCTGATTTATATATTTATTCATTAAGGGTAATATCGATATTAACCGCTCTAACTTTTAACGTGAGAGCTCCGTTGCGAAAAATTACTTCGCAAATAATAGTATAGATATATATATATATATATATCATTATATTATATTATTATATTCTTTTAATTTAAAATAATTACGTATTATAATTTTTTAAAATTTTTTATTTTCAATTTTATACAATTAAAGTTTTTACTTAATTAATATTTATTTATGTGTTTTATGTTTTTGAAATTTTTTTATTAAATATATTTTTCGGATAACAACACAATATATATAGAAATTATCTTTTTATTTTTATATATATATTTAGATTAAGGATAATTCTTATCATTATTATTAATTTAAATCATTTATGTAATCAAATAAATATTAAATTCGTTTTTATTATGGGCTGATTTATATATTTATTCATTAAGGGTAATATCGATATTAACCGCTCTAACTTTTAACGTGAGAGCTCCATTGCGAAAAATTACTTCGCAAATAATAGTATAGATATTAAATTCGTTTTTATTATGGGCTGATTTATATATTTATTCATTAAGGGTAATATCGATATTAACCGCTCTAACTTTTAACGTGAGAGCTCCGTTGCGAAAAATTACTTCGCAAATAATAGTATAGATCTTTCCAACCAAATATTATTATAAAAGTTTACAAAAAAAAAAAATTATTATAAACCAAAACTTGATACAATGCAACGTTGTGAGGTTGTGGTGACGGATGAGAAGGGGTAGATGTGTGATAATTTGATAAAAAAGTGCTCATGAAAAAGCTCCACTCGGTAAAGCTCTAGAAGGTACCATTACAGCTTAATTACTGAAAGGAAAAATTCTAATATGTAATACTAATGAAAATCATGTGTAAGATATGATCTGAATCGTATTAAAACTAATGAGAGAACTGTAAGAAATATTATGTATATGGTTTACCAACAAAAAAATATTATGTATATGAATATATATTAATTAATATTTCTTGTCCATAATGTGTGGTCTTATATTAATCTATTTTTATTGAAATTATTAACCTTAAAGAATTTGGTAACCAATAAAATAGTAAATTAAGAATTTTAGCGTCTAATGATTATGATTAACTAATGGACGCTAAAATTCTTAATTTACTATTTTATTTCTTGGCATAAGTATTTAATAAATAAATATATGTTTTGATTATGTTTAAAAGTCTAATTTCCACTTGTATATCTCAAAACTATACAGTGTTTGAAAGTTTGTCACATAAGATCTCGTCTATTCTAATCCTTACCCAATCAACTTCTCATAAAGAAAAGAGTAAGTTTAATTCACATTAAAAGTACTATATTTGAATTTTTCACTCCACAAAGTAGAGTAAAATTCATAAATAGTGGATAGTAGGACAAAAAGAATTTCCATAAAGCTTGGTGAAATTGAATAGATTGAGAATTATGATCTTAGAATGAAAATAATTATAAACACTAAAATATCCTTATGACGGCTGAAAAGGCTAAAATTGTCTTAAATAAATAGAAGAACGGTTTAAGATTGCAAGCAAATCCCTAGTGGAAAAACTTATGACCAATCTTACAACTATAAAGAATAATGACATAAGGTCTATGTTTGGATATAGCATTGAAATGACCTATCTTTCGGCTAAATTAAAGAATTTCGGAATGAATGTGGAATATTAATTCCTATCCAACTTATCCTAAATCTGCTGCTTTCTCAATATGAACAACTATAAATTAATTATAATGCCACTTATAAAATATGGATGTTGAATAATTTTTGTTAGAAAAATGGTTCATTGGGAGGCTAGGCTTGGCCATAATAAAATTATCTATTATGTTCAAGGAGCTAGACCTAAGCAAGTCGTAAAAAAAAGGCAAAGAAAATACCACCTCCCATAATGAATATCAAGTAAATGAAAAGAAAAGACAAAGAAATGTGACAGACGAAAATGTCTATAGACTTCTAGATAGATTGCAATAAAAGAAAAATATCATTCAAAAAGGAAGGTAACATTTTAAGTTACGTTAAGTTTTTGAATCTAATAATATTTCTTCTACAACTTGGTGGATGGTGCTAATATACATGTAATTAATTACGTGCACGATTTACATATGATCAAAACTATAAATTCAAGTGAAAAATACTTACTTATGGGAATTTGAGCAAAATGCTAGCTGCTAAAGGCACTCCTCTTTATAAATATGATATGTTCGGATTCATTCTAAACACTTTATGTTCCATCTATTTTTCCATAAGATTTAGTTTCATTAAAAAAAACTTGATGACTGGTTTGCAAAATCAGTTTAAAGAGATGGTTGTTTTAATTTATTCTTGAACTCTAATTGAATCGGTTCAAGAATATTAGTTGATGGCCTATATTATGTAACATTGGCTGATAAACCTCTTAAACACACATCTATTTCTTCATATTAAAAGAATATTAAAGCATAAAACATGTACTAATGATAAAGATCTCTTGTGGCATAAAAGAATTGACTATATTAAAATAATTTAAAGGTTGGATAAAAGATGGAATTACTGTGAATCTTGATTTTCGCAACATTTAAATGTGTATAAGTTTCATTAGGGATAAGAAAATTAAAAACACTAAGAAATGAGCCCCAGGAAATGCAATGTTTCTTAAAATTATTCATAACAATTATTTGTAGACCCTTTGATGTTTTCTCTTTTGGAGATGAAAAGTATTCAATACCTTTATTAATGATTATTCACATTAATTTTATGTATATCTATTGCATAAAAGTCTCAGTTTTGAATACATTGCAAATATTCATAATTAAAGTAGAGAGGCAGTAAAATATAAAGGTGAAAATCATAAGGTTATATAAATATAATGAATTTATGGAAAGTATAATGAAAAGAGACAATGTCTCGTATCTTTTGCCAAATTTCTCTAAATAATTATGAATTATATTAGTACACAACCTGGTTCTCTATGGCATAATGGTGTAGCTGAAAGGCATAACCATACTTTTATGTAAATGGTTAGATTTATGAAAATTCACTTGAATAAGGTTATCAGCAAATCAGTTCCCAAGACACCTTTTGGACTGCATAAAGACTGTAAACAAAAAAAAAAAGTCCAATACCATCAAAAAACCTCCCTGCCCCGACTCCCAATGCACGTCTTTGGCAAGTCAATTTCCTCATGTTCCCTCCCTATGGCTTCCTCGTTACCCACCGATTATTTCCTTTTCTAGATAGTTGACCTCCTCTGCTACCTTCTGCAACCTCACCAACCCTGTTTATTTTTCCTTTTTGAGTACGTTTTTCAAAATGTTTCACCCCTGGTTTCTTGTTGCTACCTTTCTCGGAGTACAAGTATGGACGGTGGCGTTTTTGCTTGATTCCGGCCTTTACAAGTGATGCTCTCCGTTCCTACTGATCTTCTCTCCTTTAGCACCGGCTAGAAATCTAGGTTCACTTGGACATCACCACCACTGTTAAAAGAAGCCAAAAGAAAAAAAGAAGCATGGAAGCTTTAGCTACCTACAAGACTTAAAGAATCTCAACAATGCAAGCAAGAAACGGCTCTGTTCTGTACAGACAACCTACACTACTAGTAGTGTTTTGGTTCCTGTTACAAAATTGAGACCACTTAAAGTTCCTAGTTGTATCCTTTGTTAGGTCCTAGCTCCTACAAAGGATTTCTTACCGACATTGACAGCAACAAGAAAAATCTCAAAGTTCTTCTTTTTACGGAAGCTACCTTCTTGGCGAGGGCAAGTCCAGTCTCTTATACCTTTCAAAGAACCTGTAATCCTTGGAAGATGTATCAGCTACCAAATAGTAACAATAACGATATGAAGAGAATACATGAGGAAGAGGATGATGACCTTGTAGTGCTTCCAAATGTGGACAATTCTGAGCTGATAGCGCATTTTAAACTTAGTCTGGTTGGAAGACTTTTCAACAGGGACAGACGCAATGTGGAAGCTCTCATCGCTCTCCTACCTAGACCAAGCATCTGGGATGTCGAAGGACGTGTCCATAGCGTTGATCTGGGAAATCATAGGTTCCAGTTCGACTTCGACTCAGAGGAAGATCTCCAGAAGGTGTTGAGCAAAAGACTGTGCCATTTCAACAAATGGTCTTTCTCCCTTGAGAGATGGGCTCCCCATATAGGAGTCTCATTCCCAAACACTATGACTTTTTGGGTCTCGGCGCTGGGAATCCCGACACACTTCTGGCTCGATTCGATCTTTGGGGCCCTTGGCAAAAAGCTTGGTAATGTGGGACTGGTGGAAGAAAAAGCAGCGAAGTTTCAAGTGGAGCTTAATGCTGATCTGCCTATCAAGTTCAATCTTCGTGCAAAAATTCCTTCTGGTGAGATTGTTCCTGTTACTCTTGAGTATAGTAACCTTCATCGGTGGTGTCACTCATGTCACCTCATCTCCCATGAGGCTAAAAACTTCCCACAATTGTCTGTAGTACAAAGGAAACAACACGTTTTAGCAAAAGAAGTGACTTCTGATAAAGGCTCTCTTCCAAAGCTTGAGAAAACCAAGCATGAAGATCTTCTAAAAAGTTATAATTCAGGTTACCCGAAACTTCCTAAGCAACATGAGAGACGCTCAGGTGATGGTACTCAAAGAGATGACCGAGACAGCGTTTGGAAACGCTTTGACCCTCAACATGCTCCTAGACATGACCATCGGAGAGATACTCATCACACTCACAGTGACCGTGAGAAGCCATCATACTCTAAAGAAACCTACAACAAGAGGAGGTATGATGAATTGTTTGCTTTAAGTAGACACAGAGAGGAAAAAAAGAAGACCGACAAGAAACTTGCTGCAGTAGTTCATGGTTCAAAAGGTGTACCTGCTGATCACCGAACCCACCACTTGGACAGCCATGGTGAGACTAAGAGAAAATCTTCGGAGCAATCTCTTGTGCCTCGACACACCACCTCCCCCCACAGAACAAGTCGGGAACGACCTTTCAAGATTTCGCTTCATAAAGGCTCGGGACATCAGTCAGATAGTAATCAAATCCTACCTGTTAAAGAACTTCTTGCTGATCATCTTAATGAGCCCCTGCGGATAATCTCCACACATAAGAATGCAAAGGAGAGTGACGAAGAAGCTCTTTACGTTTCGTCCTCACCACAACACCTAAGAGAAACAAATTCAAGATCTTCTTCACACAAGAGACTAACAGAGAAACAAAAACAAAAAAGAAAAGCATCAGACCTTGAAGAGTTCTCTGATGCGGGAAGCTCAACCAAGAAAAGCTTAACCTTTGAAGATGATGACAATCCCTCCACACGCTCCACAATCCCTCCAGCTCCGATGTTCCCTGGAGTTAAGATTTCAAAAAGCTGGTATGAGCAAACTGTGGAAGAAGAAGATGATGCAGTGATACAAAAATCTAGACTTACCGAAGAAAACACTATGGATGAACAGTCCACGGAGGTGGAAGACCATGATGCGGAGAAGATATTGGATGATGAGGATTGGGCGGAGGAAGACGGAAGCTTTGATGAGGAAGAGCTGATGGAGGAGGATGATTTACTGTTGGAGGAGGAAGAAGAGGCCAAGACTTCAGGTTTCTCGGAGGAGAAGGCACAAGCGAAGCGTGAAACCCCTGGATGGTGCAAAGGGAGCCCATAGACCGAGATTCCAGTGGCTGGAATTGATTCGAAATCAAAGACGCAGGTGAAGACTTCTGGCCTATCGATGTCGAAGAAGAAAGGATCTCCGTGTACTTCTGCGGCGGGCTTTTCTCTGAAGAAAAGGATGCTGGTGATGGGCCAGGCCTCATTAAACAAAAGCCCATCTGGGGCTGCAATTGAAGGCTCACCCTCTTTGGGCCGGGCCTTTCATCCCAACAAAGCATCAATAAAAAAGACTAAAAAAATCAGAATTTTGCAGCAAAGGGGGGAAACAATAAACCTCCGAAGATCCCAAGATGAATACAATTGCATGGAATTGTCAAGGGGCGGGAGCGCCCTTGACCAAGGAGCACTTACATGAGTTGTTTCACTGTTTTTTACCTAAATTTTTATTTCTGTCGGAGACTAAAAAAAATTGGAATTTTATGCAAGATGTGCAAGTTTCTTTTGGATATGACCATGTTTGTACCGTAGACCCGGTGGGGCGAAGCGGAGGTCTAGCACTTTTTTATATGGATGATCCCTCGGTTTGTATTTTATATGCAGACGAGCATATGATCGATATTGAAACTAGACTTGAAGGACATGCAATTTTTATGACCTTTGTGTATGGAGAACCTGATATCAGATATCGAGAATTGGTTTGGGAACGACTGTCATGTATGAGTACAACTCGTACTGGCGCGTGGTTTATGATTGGAGATTTCAATGAGCTCACAGGCAATCATGAGAAGAGGGGAGGAAGACGTCGCTCAGAGAGTTCTTTCCTCCCTTTCTGAATCATGTTAGAAAACTGTGCAATGCTTGACTTTCCATATAAAGGAAACTCGTTTTCATGGGTGGAAAAAAGGAAAAATGGGAAAGTTAAATGCAAACTTGATAGAGCAGTGGCAAATGAAGAATGACACGACCTATTTAACCATAGTATTGTGGAATATTTACAGCTACGGGGGTCGGACCATAGACCAGTCCTTACAAGGATTCAATCATCCTCCTGATGTACCAAGAAAAAGAGTTTTAGATTTGACAAGAGGTGGATAGGTAAACCTGGGTTTAAGGAAGCAGTAATTTCGGGATGGGGACAATTTGATGACGCTCCCGTTTAGAATTTTCATCAAAAAATTACCTCATGTCGGAACAATATCAGTACTTGGAAAAGAAATAATTCAACAAACTCAGCGGTCATGATTGAAGATTTAAAAAACATAATTAATTTGGCCCAAGATGATGAAAATTCCACAACTGAGGAACTAGAAGACTTGAGGCGACAGTTGATAATGGCGTTTAAAGAAGAGAACACTTTCTGGGAACAATGACATAAATATGGAGACAGAAAACACATAATTTCACCATGCCACTACAAAACAACACCGAGCACAAAATCAAATCATAAGTATTAAAGACAAACATGGGAGGTTGGTAGAGAGTGAAATCGAGGTGGAGACTGTTGCTGTTCAATAGTTTTGAGATCTCTTCTCTACCTCCTCCCCGACAGAAGTTGACACTTCCTTTCGGTTTATTACATAAAAAGTTTCCCAGGCCGACAATAGGTTACTCTTAGAGGTACCGTCGGAATAGGAGATTCAGAGAGCCCATTTTGATATTAACCCGGATAAAGCACCATGACCGGATGGCATGACTAGTAACTTTTCCAAAAATTTTGGAGTGAGATGCGGCAAGATATCACTAGACTGGTACAAGATTTTTTTGAGACGGGCAGCTTTGACCCACTTTTGAACCAGACAAATATATGTTTTATCCCTAAAAAGAAGAAACCCCGGGAGATGTCAGAATTTAGACCTATTAGTCTCTGCAATGTTAGCTATAAGATTATATCTAAGCTACTATGTAAGAGACTTAAGAGGCTAATCCCATGACTGATTTCGGAGACACAATCAGCTTTTGTGGCTAAACAATTGATCACTGACAACATCCTGATAGCACAAGAGAACTTTCACGCGCTAAGGACGAACCAAAGATGTAGGGAAGACTTTATGACCATCAAGACCGATATGAGTAAAGCCTACGATAGAGTGGAATAGAGTTTTTTTGGCTACTCTTATGTTAAAGATGGGCTTTGCTGAAAGACTGGTTGACCTCATTATGTGTTGTGTCACGTCGGCCTCATATCAAGTTCTAGTCAATGGACAACCGAGAGGACGGATCTTACCGAGGAGGGGCCTGCGACAAGGAGACCCTTTGTCCCCCTTCTTGTTTATCCTGTGTACAGAAGCTTTGATCTCGTTGTTGAATGGAGCGGAAGCAGAGATGAAGATTGTAGGTCTTCGGGTGGCACATGCGAGCCCAAGGACCTCCCATCTATTATTTGCGGATGATAGTCTCTTTTTCTGCAAGGCGGAAGTAAGCCAATGCAAGGAGATCATAGACATTATAGATATTTATGGGAAAGCATCGGGACAAAGATTAAATGCGGCAAAATCATTAATGTTTTTCGGGAACCGTGTAAACTACCTTTGGGAACAAGAGATAGAAGAAGTCCTGGGTTTTTCGGCAGAAGGAGGCATGGGGATGTACCTTAGATTACCTGAAAAAATTTGTGGTTCGAAAACCAAAGTATTTTCCTATGTACAAGACCGGCTGAATGGATGTGTGAATAATTGGTCTTCGAGACTACTGTCCAAAGGGGGAAAAGAGGTTCAGATTAAAGCGGTGGCCCAAGCAATTCCGACATATCCAATGTCATGTTATTTGATTCCTCAAGGCATCACTGATAAACTATGAAGCACGAATTCAAATTTTTGGTGGAGCTGAAAACAGAACAGCAGAGGTTTGCATTGGATATCATGGGACGAAATCTGTACCCCTAAGGATCTAGGGGGACTAGGATTTCGTGATCTCCATGATTTCAACTTAGCACTTCTTGCAAAACAATTATGGCGGTTGATACACTACCCAAACTCACTATTGGCACGTATCCTAAAGGGGATGTACTATTATAACACCTCTCCTTTAGAAGACTGATGCACATACTCACCTTCATATGGCTGGCGTAGTATTATGGCAGCAAAACCTTTACTCCTTTCGGGACTACGAAAGAGGATTGGTATGGGTCGGGATACGAGGGTATGGAGTGAGCACTGGATTCCTGACTTAGTGGCCCGACCACCCAGGCCTGCGGATCATATTGTCTACAGGCTCCCCAGCCTCCCGGTTCAAGCCCTTATTAGGAATGATACCAACGAGTAGGATATACAACTTTTAAGAGAATATTTCCAGGCAGACAATATACCCCTGATACTTGGGTTAAAACCCTCATGTTCGTCTGCTCCGGATGGATATGTTTGGGACCACACGAAGACATGAGTATACTTAGTAAAAACCGGCTATGACCTACTTCAATCGAACAAAATAAGGCCTACACTGGAATTGGTTCTCCAATCGAGCATTACAGGCCTCCAGAGCCATGTGTGGAGGATAGAGGCCCCAAGCAAGATGAAGCATTTTATGTGGCAAGCTATCTTAGGCTGTGTGGCGACAGTAGAAATGCTCACCTACAGACATCTGGGCACCGATAGGAGGTGTCCTAGATGTGCTGGCTCAGTGGAGTCAATGAACCACCTTCTCTTTGAGTGCCCCCTGCTCTGCAGGTTTGGGCTTTATCGGACTATCCGTCCATTTCGGGTGTCTTCCCGAGTACATCTATATATCAAAATATAAACTTCCTTTTTTGGAAGAGAAAAGAGGTGGCTCCACGGAGTCCACAATTCGACACCTTCCCATGGATTTGTTGGTACATCTGGAAGACGAGGAACGACAAACTCTTTAATGGGAGAGTCGTATCCCCGATGGATACTCTCCAACATGCGTCTCTTGAGGCAAAATGTTGGAGAAAAGCAAACATGAGAGAGGAAGTCGACGAGGCCTTTGAGGCACCTCCCTCCTTGGAGGCTGCGACAGAACCCCCTAGGGACCCCCGAACCTCGACCTGCTAAATTGATGCATCATGGATCGATCATGGCAGTGTCAGTGGCTTAGGGTGGAGCTTTCAGGATCAAATGGGCCATAAGTGGGTCGGACAACGCGTGTGCAGTAGAAGCCGTTCAGCTCTGCATGTAGAGATGGAAGGTTTACTCTGGGTAGTCTCATGCTTGTGGGACTTGCGGACCAACTCGGTGAGGATTGAGACGGACCGCACGGACCTAGTAGACATGTCTACTAACTCGGAAGAATGGCCAACCTTCTTAACAGAGATAGAGAGGCTTAAGAGATTACATGAGGACTTTGAAAATATGAGGCTTTCTCATATTCCTCGAAGTAGGAATGGTCGAGCGGATGGATTAGCTAAAGAGGCGAGAAGAAAATGATCTACTTTTTCCCAGATAGATCAGACCAGACCAGACGGAGATACTCTTAGGGAAATCGACTTGTCTGATCACCACTTGATCTAGCTTAGATGGGCGGCTGACAAAAAAACAAAAACTGTAAACCTAGTATGGGGCATCTCAAAGTATAACGATATCTAACTAAACAAGAATATATAATCTACATGAAAAGAAATTAGATTTCAAAATGATCAATGGTTTTTTTATAAGTTATCTTGTGAAATCTAAATGATATAAGTTATATTTGTCCAAACCATTCTACGTAATAATAAAAATCAGTAATGTCAGATTTAATAAAGACCATGTTTAACGGCGACCTTTAATGGGATCCTTAACTTTTTTTTTTGTCAACCTATGTCATTCATTTTAAAGCCCGAAGGCAATTACAAGTGGATATGGGTTCTAAAATTACAAATGAGGCTTCATATTACAAAAGTCCAAAGGAAAACACGATTTGGCTATCCCATGGCTATCTCATCGCAATTATGTGAAGCCACGCGTCACGTCCTCAAAGCTCTGTGTTGCGCCCACGCGTCGTTCATGCAGAAAAGCTTCCACCGCTTCGCAGACTCCACCGCCAGATGCATCTCCACCGTGAGCTTCGCCGGAACCGTTGCTTCTCGTTTTTCCTCCTTTAGCAGTTGAAGACAGAGAACGTCATCGTCCTACAGGCTTCAATCTCTCATAGATCCACTTATAAAACTCCCTCCTCATAACCACCGTTGAATCTTCAAACCTTTCTTCTAAATCGCCAGAGATAAAAGCCACCGGAACTTCAAAAAGACATACACCCGATCCTTTTTGAAACACTTTCCCTTATGGAAAGCTTCAATCTGCTGAATCTGTGCATAATCTTCGAAGTTAAATCGATAAAACTCAATTTCCTATCCACTAAAGATACTTTGCTAATATATCGAAAGAAAAGATTGACTCCTTTTTTTGAAATAGGATTTTGAGGATGACTAACGATGTAGAGAAAAGCTACAGGTTCAAACGGAATATCCAAATTCTTGGACATAGCATAAGAACAGAGGAGAAGAGGACTTAGAACTGAAACTTTATTTAGTTCACCCAGATCATATGAAGATAAGCGTGAAGAACATATACGTCTGGGTTGAAAACACAACAAAAATCCGCTTCCGGATATAACAAAATCGCCTTAGCGAAGAGTGAAATCGCCTTGCGAAAAAACAAAATCGATCCTAAGATCGAAATATTTACATTAAAAGATGAAGCTTCTCATCTCTTCTTCCCCAGTGAGAGATACAGAGAGTGGGAACGGTGAGAAGAGAGAGAGAAGATCCTTTATACAAACCAGATCTTTAATGGGATCCTTAACTTAATTGGATGATTTAATTAAATAAAAAACAAATGAAAATAGAATAACCGATCTTTTTTTTTTGTTTTTTTTTTGAAACACAGAATAACCGATCTTTAATGGGGTATTTTGGTTACCAATTTTAAGTGTGGTTTTTAAACCACGTGTCAGCACCACCATTTTCTATTTTTTTTTTCTTTTATTTCTTTTTTTCACTGTTTCTCTTCTTGTTTTGTCCGACAGAGGAGAAAGATGGCGACGCTATCTCTTCTCCATTCTCACTTACCGATATTACTTTCTTTTTTTCCATTGATTGCAATCTTAAAGGTCGCGTCTTTGTGTTGTTCTCTTTGATACCCTAGTCATCAATCAGAAGAACCAAGCTCCAGATTCCTTCAAACGTGCTTGTGTTTAGACGGGGACACAAGAATCTAAACTGGGTTCAACTCCAAACCAACCAGAGATTCGTCCGCAAATCGCTTGGTGATGATTCCTCAACTCCAGCTGAAGAAACTTAGAACACTCAAAATGATAATAATAATAATAATAATGAGGAAGATGATGTGGCCACGACTCCCAGTAACATTTCTCGCGATTCAGAAACTTTGAATTCGAGATTCCAGAGCATGATTACCACCATTGCCAATGATTCCGAGAATTCAATCTCAAGATTTCGGAGTATGATTACCACACTCCCCCATGCCGTCTTCTTGGTATGATTCTCTCTTGATACTGCCTAAAGTTTCAATCTTTATAGATAGGTGATAAGTCTTTGAAGCTTTGTTTTGTATCTTGGCTCTCTAGATGAAAAAGTCCTCAGGGAAGAGCGTTTGGATTGGTATCAGCATCGTAGCTACAGCTCTGCTCGCTTCTATACGAGCTTATGCAATTAGAAAGTCTAGAGATAACCGACCTTCTGGCTCTGTTTCTGATCTTGTTAGACGTGGTAAGCTGAGATCTGGTGATAGAAGAGGCATGTATTAAACTCACACCCACACTCTCCTTTCATCATGTTTATAACTTTTTCGAAGTAGTTTTGCTTTTGGTCTAATTTGTCATGGTGTTTTATCAGCTCAAAGGATACTCTTTCTTTATTCCTTCTAATCACTTTTAAAGTTTTCCTTCTCCATTGATTGCTAGAAGCCTGTTGATGACAAGATCATGGAGATTGCTTCCCTCGAGAAGTTCCTTCAGGAGAGGATCAAATTCGGTGGTAAAGCTGGTGCACTTGGTGATTCTGTCACAATCACTCGTGAGAAGAGTCACTTCTGATGGCCAGTTCTCCAAGAGGTACATACACTCCCAACATACTCTTATAGGTTTTGATCTGGAGATGATATAAGCTAATAGATATTGAATGTAGAATCCAAATAACTTATTGCAAAAAATTTTGATTGTCTTTTGCGTTCAAGCAATGTTAATTTTGAAATCTTTTGTTTACTACTTGTGTGTTTGCAGGTATGTGAAGTACTTGACAAAGAAGTACTTGAAAAATCACAACGTGAGGGATTGGCTGAGAGTGATTGCGGCCAACAAGGACGGTAACCTCTATGAGTTGAGGTACTTCAGCATTGCTGAGAACGAGGGTGAGGTAGAAGACTAGAAGACCAATTCTTTTGTTTCCAGGTTTTGTTATTTTGGTTTGTGCTCTTTGCTGTTCTATACAATTTATCTTCTTGTTCTGTTTTTTTGATAGATTTTATTTATTTTTGGTTGAAGTTAACTCTTTGTTCGTTTAAGAAGAATATTTTGTCAAAGATCATATGCTTTTAAAGAATCTGTTATTGAGAAGATTATTTTGTTAATTTTTCTTTTTTAAGAATCCCTAATTAAGAAACTCCCATTGGACCATTCAAAATGAGAGTTTCTTAACTAGAATTCTTAAGCCCACTTAAATATATTTAAAGTATTAAAAAATCATTAAGGATCCCACTTAAGGATCAAGGGATAATCTTGCTCTTGAATTTCAACTTTAGTAGGAGTAATATAGAATGGTCATTCAAGAAGTTAAGGTAAATAACATGTCACTCTAAATTATGAATAAAGATACTCCATGATGCAAATGTTGCCAGTAATGATTAAGTACATGAAGTTAAAGAGGAACAAGCATTGAGAAGATCTACTCGTATGAGTAGATTTTGCTATTTTAAATAACTACTCTGTCAAGTAAAATCTGAAGAATTAAGTTTTAGAGATCTGGTTTCTTATTCAGAGCCATAAAAGATGTTAATTCTGATAAATGAGTCGGCTATGAAAGATGATGTAAACTCGATGATTGAAAACAAAGTATGGAACGTCATTAATTATCTTAAGAATATACTATTCGAGTGTAAGTGGATCTATAAGACCAAAACTCGAGTATAATGGAAATATTGAACGACATAAAGCCGATTTGTAGCCAAAGATTTTAATCAAAAAGGCAACGATTTGACTGAGTCTTTTTCTAATGTGTCTGTAAAAGAATCGATATGAATTATCATGGCTTTGGTAGCTCAGTACGCTTTTGAATTCCATAATGGATAAAATAATTGCCTTTCTTAATAGTGACTTACCAAATATGTATGTGTCAATCTGAAGCTTTCATAATCGAAGTGAAAGGAAGATATGGTCTACAAACTAAAGAAACCAAATCATGAACTGAAGCAAACCTTGAGAATGATATTTAAGTTTAATGAAACCATTAAGGAATTTGGTTTTACGAAAACTTAAAGTCATGTATATAACTCAAGTTTAGTGGGACTAAGTTCATAATTTTGGTGTTGTATGTTAATGATGTATTATAGGGCAATAGTCACCTTGGTCCATTACATGAGACTAAGAGATATCTTTTTAAGAAATTTAAATATTAATGAAGAAACCTATGTGATGGGAATAACAATTTCTATTATAGATCACTTGATATGTTAGGGTTGTCTCAGAAAGTATTTATATTTATAAAGTTAATTATAGATTTGTTATTATGAAGTATTCTTCTAATAGTAATCTTATGCATAAAGGAATACACAATATCCTGATAATGAAAAAGGAACTTAAAGAAATAGAAAGTCGAAAACAAAATTTTGAGATACCTAAAAAACACAAGAATCACTTGTTCACATATAAGAATTCAACAAAACAACAGGTGGTTGAATTTTCAAACTCAGATTTCAATGAACATAAAAGTTTTAAGCATAACAATTTTAGCAATGTGTATCTCATCAAATGCGATGACTTATTATGGAAAATTTTATAGTTCTAATTGTTTTAAATGTCCAATGAGGAGGCTGAGCAGGGGCAATATTATGAGACTTCTATAAAGTTATCTATGACTGCAAATTTTCTTTTGAGTTTGAAACAGTAAGTGTTCAAATCTTTATATGAAAATGAAACATGCAATCATATTTATATGTATGAGATGATATATAAAGGATCCAAGTATATGGACATTAAGATTGATATATGTCATCAAAGTAATATTTCAAAAGAGAAAAGTTTGTCATTTTGCATATATGCACTAAATTTATGGTCACAAACATTTTTACCAAGCGTTACATCCAAAGAATCTAAAATATATCTAGAAATTATTGGTCTAATGGATAGCTATTAAAGTTATTTGATTTTGTTTAGCATTTATTTGATAATATATATGAGCTCTTAATGATTTTTGAGTCTTTTACATTAAGTTTCCAATGTGCACACCAATTATTTGTGGTTGACCTATTATAATGGAATGATTCTTTAAACAAGATATAAAATGAATCATTATGATAACTCCTACTTATCGTCTAACTATGATAGTAAGAAATGTAGTAGTGCTTGGAAGGAGTCATGTTGTAAAATAATATGTCTCCACCGTGACTTTCATTGTTTGCTAGATTAGCTAAGATAATTATGATGGCCAAATAAAAGCAATGGTTTAATAAATAATGTCAACCTTGTGATGTTTAATAAGAAATTTAAATGGGTCATACCAACAACTAAGTGGGAGAATGTAAAAAATATTATGTATATGAATTAATATTTCTTGCCCATAATGTGGTCTTATGTTAATATATTTCTTATTGAGATTGTTAACTCTAAAGAATTTGGTAGCCAATAAAATGGTATTTAAAAGAGTTTAGCTTCTAATGATTATAAATAACTAATGTACAAGTGATTTATTAAGGTTTCTTATTTGAGACTCATGAAACATGTGTTATTGTAAAAAAATCATTTTGAAGTAAATTCAGTGCATCAAAGGAAAAAAATGTACTGTATGAAAGAATGATTCTAGAAGTCTACACACTTGTCATTATTTAACTCTAATGGATGGTTGAGATTAAAAAAGAAATTTGTTAATGAAGTCATCAAACCTTAGTGAGAAATTTTTTGGTCCCTTTTCCCACTTATAAATAGTTGTATTTGGGCCATCAGAAAATAACATGAAAAAAACTTAAAGAAACACATAAAAAATGGTTGTAGGTAAGAGGAGAGAAGATCTAACTCCAATTTAAAGATCAAGAGATCATCTTCCATAATCAAACTATTCAAAAAGATTTCCGCAATGATGAAGTGAGGTATTCCGCCAATTCTTCTAATAACTCTATATATGATTAGTTTAGATGTTAAAGATCTTGGGTTCATGTAAAATTAAGTTTCATGTAAAATTAAGTTTAAGAAGTTGTAAAGATATATAACATAAACATGTACATGCTACCGTAAATAAATAAATTAAATAAAACGTAATATGAATGTGCATGTATGTTTTTTTCTGTTTTCTTGTAGAAATATATTTATCTGCGTATACAAGTACGTTAAAAGAAAGCATCTGGATTAAAAAAACTTCAAAATATTATCAACAACTTCACACTAAATTCTTAAGCAAAAAGAAACTTCATACTAAATTTACCTAATTAAATTTAATTATTTATATAAAAAGGAGAACTGCACAACATAGACTAAAATGTTTTTATTTATTTCTCAAAAAAATGAGAATCGGTTTTTATTACTTAAATTAATGCTGAAATATTCATTGAAACTTTCTATGAAAATTTTATTCATAATATTTGTACTTACAAAGTGTATATTTGTTCTTAGATATCAGAGATATGAGTAAGCTATATAAACTATTTTGTGTAAACTAAGACGTAATGTTAAATATGGATTGCATATAAAACTTTTGTTTCAATCATACACATATATGTAAGTGGGATCATGCAACATCCATTTAAACATATGAATGAAAATGTACATTATGCTGAACTGCTATTAAAATTCAGGACTACATAACATTATAAACGTTACCAAAATTTTATATGAAGACTACAAAACAAAGAGAATTAACTTTAAATCATTGATCAGATAATTCATATTTTGAATGTTGAAACTAAATAAAGTATGAAGTATTTTGGAAAAAAAAGAAGAATGAATAGATAGTTAGGTGAAGAGTTGTGATTCTTTTGCCCTTTCATTCACATTCCCAACTTCTGAAATTTGATAATCAGGAGCTGATTGAAGTGCATAAACTCCGATATTAAAGCTTGTATCGTCAACACAAATGATCTTTAGACAAAAACCACAATAGATGCTTTGCTGCAATTCTGAAGGTGAGGAAAAGTGTGAGATGTATATGAGTTGTAAAGCCGTGTTGAAAAATCTATATTCTTTTTTGTCGACAAAAAAGCATGATTATTGAAAAAACCTGATTTAAACTACCAAAATTAAAAATTAACAAAAGTCAACAAAAAATTAAACCGAAAAAATTGTAGAAAATATAAGCTTTTGAATCAGGGTTATTGATTAGAATGATCAAATACATATACTAGGTGTTTTTTTTCACACGTGCAAGCATACTAATTTTACAAATATTTATACAATCAATTTAAATACCACTAAAATAAATTGTTATTCATACATTCAAAATATTTACATGATATTATATATAATATATACATGGATTTATCTTCTTTTTAATTTCTTAAAATATTTATGATATAAAATAAGTTTTGGATAGCACAATATACTATTTTAACATAGTGATAATAATCAAAAACAACAAAATTCGTTTTTAAATTATAGTTAATTATATATTAATAAATATACTTATTAATTAAAGTTAATAAAAATTATAACTAGATAATGATAATTATCAAATTATTTTTTGTTTTTAACTTATGCTTAATCATATATTAACAAATTTAAATATTCATTAAGGGTATTAAAAACTTTAGCCGCTCTAACTTTTAACGTAAGAGCTTCGTTGCAGAAAATCATTTCGCAAATAATAATATAGATAGATAGATAGATAGATAGATAGATGATGCTTAAACAATCAATCATTGATAATTCATAGGTATAGGATTACTAATTTAAACTAAACCAATTCCATTTACATGATAATACCTCATATGCTAATTCAATTCTTAACATTATTTTTATTGATTAATTGCCATCAAACATTCATGAATCACAAGTACTAAGACCATCTCCTGATTTAAAGCATAAGAGGAAATGGATCATTCAAACCCAAAGCCTAACTCTTCAAAGCCCTAAAATATTTATGGATCATACACCCTATGAAAACAGGTGGTGGAGGAGTTCTGAGGTTATTGAAGTTTTATTTCTTGTTTTTCAATAAGCTCTATGAGCATATATTTATGTTGTCTTATTGAGTTGTTCTGGTTTTGTACTTGCTTTTTTTTGTTATTGCATGCCCTCTTATTAAGGTCAGGATATAGAATAAAACTGGTTTGTTTGGGTATTGTTTCTGTTGTGGTAAGGCCCCATTGCGTTTAAATTCTCGGAGGGGTGGCATGTCCTTGCATCATATATATGATACAAACATTTCTAATACACTTGGTAATTTGCTGGATTATATGGACCGCGTTGATGTTTATTGTGACATGGAAACTGGTTAAGCATTTGGTCTTTTTAAACCAAATGTGGCGCAACTATGGATGTATGGAGGTCTGTGATAATGGGCTCAAGAAACATTCTTGGTCATTAACAAAGAAATGTGAAAGCGTTGTTACTTTGTGTGATGGGACAAGATGGATGCATATATTGTGTCTTGTGGGAGAAATATATATATATATACTCTACTCTTCACATCAGGCAATAAAGAATATTCCCATGTATTTTAAAACAAATAGATTTCTGTCGTCCCATTACGGGAATAAATGGATATTGGCTATTATGATGAAAATGGTATCAAGGGATTATTACAGGTTACTAGCATCAAAGAGATTTGTGGGTAAACAGAGTTATCATCGAGGTTTGAGATCACACCGGAAGAGTACGCGGAAGTCAAAATATTATACTACAATACCATGTGTTTGTACAATTCTAATAGTTGAGAGTTTTGGTTTGTCTGAGAAGAATGGCTTGTGTCGACACCACTTCTCTATAGGAGTGACATCATTTTTTATTGCCTTTTATGGTGGACGATTTTGAAGGTATAAGACAGTGTATACCGCTTTTATCCATAACTTAAATGGTAAATCTTATTTTGCCAACATAGTTCTAGCCATCTCCATCAAGGTCTTATTTATCCATTCTGTTGCACCATTTTGTTGTGGTGAATAAAGAAATATAACTTGCTTGTTGATTCCTTCTTCTTCACAAAACCAGTTGAATTCATGTGAAGTGAACTCACCACCACCATCTGACCTCAATGTCTTGATGTTACAACCCGATTGCTTCTCGACTATTGCTTTGAACTTTTTGAACAATGAGAATGTCTCTGATTTTTGCTTCATGAAATATACCCAACACATGTGAGTATAGTCATCTAAGAATAGCAAAACGTACCGGCTTCCATCAATGGATTGATGCTGCATTGGTCCACATACATCTGTATGTACAATCTTAAGCTTTTCACTTGTCTTAGTTTGAGATTCTTTTGGGAAGCTTTTGTGTGATTGCTTTCCAAGTTTACACGCCTCACATGCTCCCTTCCTGACCTTAAAATTTGGTAGTCCCTTTACCAAGTCTTTGTCTTGCATTTGTTGCAACCTTTTGTCGTCTACATGACCAAGTCTCTTGTGCCATGTCTCTATTTTGCTTTGCTCACTTGCGCTCATGGCTTCTTCTTCCTGAGCCAAACTCATCCGAATTCTGTAGCTCTTGTGAGTCATTAGGATATTCATTATCATCCTTCCTTTTGCATCCTCTATGATACATCTCTTCTCTTGGAAATTCACCTGGTATCCACTTGAAACAATTTTGTGGAACACTCAAAAAGGTTTTTGCCAAACTCGGAACCAAGAATACATTCCTGATGGTCCTCTTGCCACCATTAGTCATGACGGTAATATCTCCTTTACCGGCTGTCATGATTATGCTTCCATTTCCAATCTTTATTGGAACCTTGACACTCTTGTCAAGTCTTGAGAAGTAATTCTCCTCCTTTGTCGTATGATTAGTTTCTTCACTGTCTACTAATCAGAAATCTTCCATCACAGTTGTTGCTTCGCTCGCACTAAACAACATATGATCTTCATTAAAGTTTTCTTTTTCGAGACTTAAATGTGATTTCTCTTTTTTTTTTTGAGTAACACTGATTTGAAAAATGACCTAACTTAACAAAATTGTAACACTACTTGTTACTTTTGTAATCCTTCTTAGGATCATCCTTTTTCTATTTCCTAAAACACTCACTCTCATTGTGATTGTTCTTCTTGCAGAAACCACACCACTTCTTGCCTCCATGGCGTTTTGAGTTGTCTTTTGTGACACCAGAATTTTTCTTTTTAGCACGAGCATCGAATGCTCCTTCACTTATGCTTTCTTCTCTTACAGCCAACCTTGCTTCATGAGCCTTCAAAATTCCGATCAAATGTGCCATCTTGTTGAAGTCAAATCGCTTTTTGCTCCAATACACTCACTATGCCATCGAACTTGGCTGGGAGAGAGATGAGTATCTTTTTTATGAGTTGAATGTCTGACTTTTGTTCTCCATGATAAGTTAATTTATTTGCCAAATCAACTAACTTATCCGTGAAGATCTTGATGTCTTCATTCTCATTCATCTTCAGATTTTCATATTCCCTTAGCAATGTTTGAAGTCGAATCAAACGGACTTGAGGAGAACCTTCATACTCTGCCTTCAATGCATTTCACACCTCTTTAGAAGTTGTTTCTGCTGCAATTCTAGAGATGATATCATCCGATACGGAAATTTGCAGAATTTGCAAAGCCATCATATCGTTCACCATCGCTTCTTCTCTAAGCGATCTTTGTCATGTCCCCGATCCTGAGTATGATCTTCTGGACAGACCATGGTGCGAGGAGACGTGTCAGTCAGGTCACGAGACCTAAAGGCAAGCATACCATGGTCTAGGAACGTGGTTAAGGTCATCAGGGCGCTGAGACTTGGCCAGATAAAGAAGGAAAGAGAGTTAAAGGAGCTACACGAGTAAAGAGGTAGCTCAACGGGGTGTTGGGACAACTCGACCTAGCTCGGGGAAGCTTGGGTAAGCGCAGCCCAGCTCGGTCTAGCTGCACACTCACTGGTCATCTCACACCAGCTAAACCGTCATGTTCTCATTCCTGGAACTTGACATAAGGCTTAGACGTTTGATAAAAACGAGACAGCTTTGGTTCAGATCATGAGAAATGATCGTGGCCAAGCCCGATTAAGTGAATGATCAGAATGGAGAAAATGAAGACTAAGTGTAGGTCTGTGAATAGACCAAGGGACTTAGAAAGATTGTAAAAAAGGAAGATATCAAGCTGTACAAAGTGTATCACAGTTGGGTGATGCGAGTAAGAAGCTCAACCAGCTGGACGAAGCTTAGTTGGAGCTCAGGTGGAGTGTATCAGCTCCCTGAGCTGGATGGACTAGCTAACTTAGCTGGGTCAGCTGGGGATCAGCTCAACTCAGCTGGACTTAGTGTTCAAGTCTTGGGCAGTTGGGCTGGGACTGGACAGTGACAAGGCCAGGTGGATGACCCATGTGTACCAATGGGCCAATGGACTCTTGTGGTTGGGCAATGGGCCTGGGCAATCAATTTGGACTTGTTTTGGACATGTCCATGAGTGGTTTGGAAGGCCCAGTACGCCTGGTAACTGCCTGTGGCGAATGAGTGTGATCTGGACTATTGATTAAATCAATGGCCAGAAATGGTTTTGAAAGGGTGCAACCTTGGAAAGGCAAGTGCCCCTTCTTCTTTAAAAGGCAGAAAAGTCTGTGCCTTTGCAGGTACGCCAGGGATCCATTCTTCACCCTGAAACACAAAGAAAAAGCATAGAAAAACAGAGAGTTGGTCGGATTTCAATCCAAACCCCAAGAGAGATTCAAAGGCATCAAAGAGGCAGTTTTGTGGGCAAACAAGTGGGAAGTTATGAACGACCCTGTGATGGGTTTTCACCATTGATGAACATGTCCCAGGCTTCCTCTACATCCATAGAAGACACGAAAATGGTCAGGGAAGAAGAGAGATGACCAGATTCACTCTCAAAGTCCAAGGGCAGCCTTGAAGGCAGATGTGTATAGATTGGCAGTTTCATGGACACTGAAAGGGGAAGTGATGCACGACCCTTGGGTGGTGTTTGATCATGAATAATCACACCCTAGGCTTCCTCTGTGTCCTGGGAACACACGAAAATTGTTAGGAGAGAAGGGAGAAGGCCTGACTCCACTCTCAATGGCATGAACAGTCTTGAAGGTGGATGCAGTGCATAAACTGTTTTCATGGAAGGGGTGATGGGCACGACCCATGGTTAGATCTTATGAAAACTGGAGGTATGTTATAAGGTCTTATATAGGAATTATCAAGAGGAGTGTGGTCGTTCTTGATAAAGTAGGACACAAGATCAACAACCATCAAGTATAAGGTAACAATTTATGATTACTTTCTAGTTTATGTTTCTGTCTCTTGTGGCGCTGTTGAGGCCAAATATGGCACGCCCCTTGAAGAATATATATGCTGATATGATTTGGTGTGTGTGTTGATGAAGATAAGGCTCTGTGGCTGCAAGCCCAGGCCTTGATGAACACAGTTGGACAGTCCATGGCCTTGGATGGCCTTAGCTGGCCTGATCTTGTCAGATCTCATACTTCCAGTGGGATTTATGAAGATCTGATTACATATTCTTCTTAGTGGGGGAATTATCATGGTTTTTAATTATTTTTTAGAAATTGATTTAGAGGTGGTCCCTTATGGGAAGTTTGGCTAAATTGGATCCAGATCTATGTGATCCAGGCCGGTTCCTGGGAATCTGATTGGACTGTTCTCTTAGTTAGTATTTATCATGAATTTTCAATGGTTTTAATTAATTTTTAGGGATTTATTTAGAGTAGGTCAGATTTGGCCAGATAGTGAATTCTAGGAACCGAACCATGCTTTTTTAGAACTGTTGCTAGGATATCGGTTTAGATATGTATTGGTGATGTGTTATAAGGATCCAAGACCTTGAGGAAAGGATCGGATCATTGATGATCTACCTCATCCATGTGGGATGATGGTTAGATGATATCCTTGTGATAATGATCCATGCTGGATCATGGATTGATGTTGGGTTTGATCATGGTGTGAACCATTGATATGGCTCATTGAGGAGACACATGGGGTCCTAGTATCAGAGGAACCATGTGGAGTGAAAGTTCCAATTCGTTTGGAACCAACAGCAAGAAAAGGAGATGAGTAAGGCTAGTACTTGTTGGCATGGACCATAAGTATTGAGCTGGTATGTTATATAAGGAAGACCGTGTGTGATCTGATAATGGGCAAGGATGGACGACCTAATCCATAGTTGATGGATCAAGGTGTCTGATCTGATTGATCAAAGGATGCACCGGTTGTACGAGTTAAACCGATTGGTTCATTGGGACATGGTTCCATGGCCGGTTAGGTGAGTGTGAAGACTCATCAGTTCTGAGTCATGTGGGGTGGTTGGTTGATTGAGTTAGGATCTGCTGAGTATTGTTAGTCCATGTGAAGGACTTGGTATCATGTTCGACAAAGAATAAGGATGATGCATGAGCTGAGAAGAGCTAGATGCATGTCCTTTACCATTGAAGACTTCCCAAAGGTTACTTGGCCAGTGGAGATGGTTGGTTGAATGACTAAGTACCCAAGGGAAGATGTTTATGCAGGTGTAAGAGAGTTGGACGAGTTGGCAGGAAGCTGAGAGCAGCTATCTTGTAGCTCGATCAGCTGGAAGAGGTTAGATGCAACCTCAAGAGAAGTGGTTCAGCTTAGCTAGCTAGATGAGCTAGCTAAACAATCTGAGGCAGCTGTCCTTAGCTCGGTTTCAGCTAGCTTAGGTGTATCAGCTCGATGAGCTGGACGAGCTAGCTAAGTCAGCTAGGAGTATGAGCTAGCTAAGTTAGCTAGGAGGATGAGCTGACTAGGTCAGCTGGACCGATGAGCTAACAAGCTCCGTGGATGTGGCAAAGGTCTGATCTAGGTACTTTCTATTATTTCTAGCTAGAATGGTTTAGGGGAATGGAACCTCGGATCTGTATGACTTGTACCATGTAGGATCGATCTATAAGCAGAAAGGTAGTTATGCAAACTGACCAAGGCATAGATGATTAGATTGGATAAGTGTTAGATTTGTTTTAGACCAATGGATAAGTAGACAATATTCTGCTGTGCATAACTTGAATTGACCTAAGCTAGTAATTGACTAGGGTAGTCTTGAGCTAAGGTCTGAGTTAGCCCTCGCCTATGGGCGATGTTTTAAATAAAGGGCAGAAATTTCGAGGTTTGGTCCGGAAGAGCACCGAGCGACGTGAGGCTTCGACCGCAGCCTGGACAACTGGGTTTGGGTCTTACAATCTTACCCTTGCTTTCTCAGGGGTTTCATCCACTTGTTCTGGTAGGGTTCCCACGCCTTCTTCAACCACATACCCTAACTTCCTGGTCTTGAGAATGGTTGTCATTTTAATAATCTAGAAATTGTACTTTTCCCCATCGAAAATAGGGATCACGTGATTTTGATATTGCATCTTCTCACTTTTTGCGATCAACAAACAATGGTATGTGAATTTTTTTTTTCTTATTCAAAATGTTTATCAGAATCCCTGATATCAATCTGAAAATTTTTCAAAGTCACAATTTCTAACTATCAAAGTCACGATTGTTTTTTATCAATATCAAGACTCTTACGATGCTCTGAATTATCAGATTATTAATATCACGACCACAGATGGCCTTTCGATTATATCACGGATTTTGGGCCTTTTGATTACCAGTATAACGATTTCTGATAATCAATACCAAAAAATTCTGATTATCAATATTTCCTTGCGACTTCTCCTCCTCCTCTCCTTTTCTCTTTTTTTGTTTTCTAAGAAAAAAAATTAGTGCTTTTTTCTCTTTGTCCTTTTAGCCGCAAAGTTCTGATACCATGTTGATTATTGTATTTGTATTACAATTATGAAAGAAAAGAAACGAAAATGAATATAATTGAATATGCTCTGTTTTTATATATGAAAACAGAGTATTAGGTAAACTGATTTTATTTTACTCAAAAAAACTAAATTGTTCTGTTATGATACATACTTGATCTATTTATGCAAAGTGAAACAGTGTATTAAGACACAACCCTATGTTGTAAAGAGACGCAAATCTTAGTTGTAAAGACACAACTTTAGAAATAAGGTGTCTCGATTTGTAACTAACTTCTACTAATCTAATTTATACTAAAGAGATTTGATTATAGTTTAACAAAGCTCCTCGTCATGGTGATTCTGCCACTTCTTCTCAGCCGGGTGCTTCTTCTACTCTGAAAAATGGTTTTACATGCTCGTTTTAAGTCTGCTGCTAAATTCAAACCGCCTTCGATTCCTCTCTCTTCCTCATCTAATGAAAACACCAAGAATGAAAGTACCCAATGAAGTGTTTGAAAGAAGAGTCAAGCTTCATATGATTATATTGTTGGGACTTTTATGGCAAAGTGTGTGTGAGGGGAGGAGGGGGGGGGGGTTCTCAACTTCTTTTGGGGCAAAGACATGAGATTTGCTATCTATAACCTCTCTGTTCGTTGTCTTTTTGTTTCAATTCCCTCGACTTTGTTGAGACAAAATATTTTGCAGCATGAATTGTGGAGGGTAAGTGATTATCATTTCTTCGTGACGGAATGAAAGTCATCGTTCACTTTGGATCCACAATTTTACAAAAGAAGCCTACTTTTTCAAATGTCGCATTTGACCATATCATTGATCTCTCAATCATCACAAATCCACTAGGATTTATTGTGGACGATAAGTCAGTTTTCCAGAGTAAGCAAAGTTGATGTCAAAGTTATTGTTGATTTGGTTTTGCCTATCCCTAAATCAGTGGAAATTGAAAGGAAAAATTTCATTTGGGTAACTTACCCTTAGCTTTCTCCTCTATGTCGTATTTATGAGAAGATTGGACACTAAGCAGCACATGCACGGGTACGGGAATTGGAAACGGGGACAGGAAACGGCAAAATAAAAAATATTAGATACGGGTACGGTATAGATACGGCAAAAAATATATATATATATATATACAGATTAATGTTTCAGGAAATCAGTAACCAAAATATAAAAAGCATAAATATCCATAGTCAATGTGGGAACCGAAATCCACACTGTCAATTTTCCGTCAAATATGGAAACTTAAGGTGAAACCCTAATTTCCCCGAGGTCCTGGATCTCTGCGAAAATCACTAAAACAAACGAGTTTAAAAGGAATATGGATGAACAACAAAGAATAAAGAGATAAGAACTTGTAAGAAAGCTTTTATTGAATTAGAATCGACAACTGTTACATGAAGAATTGAAGAACTTAGACGTCGAAACGTTCTAAGGACCTGAATTGCTAGTCTAAACGCTAAGTCCTAATTTCCTAAGCTAGCAGCCGTCTTTTCTAGGTCTGATTTCGTCCCCCTCTTCTCCCCCACGCCTCTGGTTTATATACTCCTTGCCTTGACGGTTCAATCTTTCCATTTTGCCGGATTTGAGTATTTCGGGAATCTTCCATTTTTCTCGATCCTTCCTTTTCTTCTGCGGAAATCTTCTATTTCTCTTCAAACCTGCCTTTTATGCTTAAACTTGACTTTTATTTTCTTTCTGCGAGTAAACCGTCAAAACGTTATCAAATCTGCGGGTTTGATTCCGTTGAAATCGCGAGATGGGTTTTTATCGCGTTTTAGGTCCTTCCGGGCCGTTTTGCGATAAAAACCGTTTTCCGACTTTTACGGGATCGTTTCCCGATCTGACGTCGTTTTTAATAAAATTCTCGAGTTAATCGCAAAGTTTTGCGATTTACTCGACTTTTTATTAAAAACACGTTTTTACGACTTACTCGGCGTTTTTATTAAAAGCGCGTTTTCTATGAGTTCAACGAGAAATCTCGAATAAATCGTATAGTTTAGGCAATGTTCGGTGTTTCGTTTAACCGTTGCCGTTTTATACGATTTCCTCGAGTTCTTTCCGAGAAAACGAAGTTTTACGGTTTTTATCGTAAAACTCGAACGGTAAGTCGGATCAAGATGGAACGGGAGATATTTCGGCCGTGATTTAGAATGCGACTTTGTCGAAAGACGTAAGTTTTAAATCGGGGATGCGGGAAATCGAGGCGCGGGATGTCCGAGAAGTTTTTAGTTCACCCATCGGCGAACTAAGCTTCGCCGATGGGAAAACTAGTGGAGTGTCCTTAGTTCGCCCATGGGCGAACTAGTCGTGACTAGTTCGCGTTTTTCGGCTGTTTCGGTTTTTCGCGGTTTCGTAAAACGATTCTTGAATTTTATAAAACGATTCTTCGAGTTTTATAAAACGATTCTTCGAGTTTTATAAAACGATTCTCGAGTTTTATAAAACGATTCTCGAGTTTTATAAAACGATTCTCTAGTTTTATAAAACGATTCTCGAGTTTTATAAAACGATTCTCGAGTTTTATAAAACGATTCTCGAGTTTCATAAAACGATTCTCGAGTTTTATAAAATGATTCTTGAGTTTTTTAAAACGATTCTCGAGTTTTGTAAAACGATTCTCGAGTTTTATAAAACGATTCTCGAGTTTTATAAAAAGATTCTCGAGTTTTATAAAACGATTCTCGAGTTTTATAAAACGATTCTCGAGTTTTATAAAACGATTCTCGAGTTTTATAAAACGATTCTGAGTTTTATAAAATCACTTTTGCGGAAAGTAATGATCTCCCTTTTACAGAAGCTATCGCAGACGTTGATTTCGAGAGTACGGTTTTCGACACCAACAGTTAGCCCCCCCAGTCCGCAATCTCTTGAGGAAATTTTGCGGTCGGATGAAGTTAAGTTTTAATCGGAATCTACGGCTGGGATTCGTCTTATTGCGAGGGAGAGCTCTCCTTTTTCTATAAGTATTGGATCATTACTTCTCATATCTTCCATCTTTCAAGTTTCTCTCCAAATTCTCTCTAGAAAAATTCTTAAGATGTCTTCTTCCCAAGGTGATCAGCAAAACCATGAGGTCCCATCCGGTGACAATCCTCCGGCATATCCGCAGGATGCTCGGCTTTCCGAGTTTCTCTTGTTTCAAGATGAGATGGATCGTAGCGACGCTGAGGAAGATGCCGTGTCGAGCGACGTACCTCCAGTGGATTCGTCCGTTCTTGCAAGAGAAGTCAAGGCTATTTTGGACGAAACGGCGGATGCCGTAGTGGGCTCCTCGGCGGGTATTGCCACTGAACCGTCGAGTGCGCCTCTCCTTGTAGCCGAAAGCGTCACTGTTTCCGCTGAGGTCGGACTAGCCGTAGCCCCAACGATAGAGTCAGTTGTGTCTCCAGCCGTGATCGAACCGGTCGTGGCTCCTTCCGCCGGTGAATCAGTTACGACTCCTGCCGCAGTTGAACCGGCTGCAGCTCCCACTGCGGTTGATCCAGTTACGATTCTGGGACCTCCTGCTCCGGCTAAGAGGGTGATTGTCTTGGGACTTCCGGCGCTTAGCGCGACACTGCCTGCTTCAGCGAAGGGCCGAAAGAGAACTCGTCCGAACCCAGATGCTCCTGTGAGGAAGAGAGCCGTGAAGGGTTCCGAGACCGGGGCTTCGTCTAGCAAGACATCGAGCATGATGTCGATGTCGCAGCAACGCACCAAGGTACGGGTTCGCAATCATATGTTTTTAAAGATTATGTTCGCAGCTGATCGTCTTTCTTGGTTTTTTTTTTAGTTTGTTTCGTTGATCGATGGGATGATCAAAGAGTGCGGGTCCGAAGTTGAGCGTTTAGCCAAAGAATTAGCCGAGTCGCGGGCGAGGTCGGCTCAGCTCGAAGGGAAACTGAAATCGATAGAAGAAGTGCATTCCGCGGAAGTGTCTCGACTCGAAGCTCGGATTAGCGACCTGGATCGTGACCTTGGAAGGACCGCGGTTTCCCTGATCAAAGCGAAGGACGAGAAGAAGTGCAAGGCTTCGGAGCTACGCAGACTTCAGCGTAAGATGAAGAGTTTCGAGGAATCAGCTGCCCGTGTGACGGAAAGGTCTATTCCTGTCGAGGGGAGCGATTGCGATCCGATTCTCGCTGCTGAAGACGTACCCCAGCATGACGCGGATAAGGGTGACGACCCAGAGGTTGCTGTCGAGGATGAAGGTAATGCGATGGATGAAGATGAGGCTCTGTACGCGGAGAATGTTTGAAGTTGTAGTCTCTTACGAGACTTTTAAAATTAGATTTTTATGTATTTGGCCGAGTGCGGCTTTTGTACGCGTTTGGGACTGGCCTTCTATGGCTTCGAATCCCCTGTTGCTTCGGCAACTTTTTATTTTCGTAATGGATAATCGGTTTTATTTGAATTTTCTGATTTGACGTTGTGGGAGGTCCGCGAGTTGTCGTCTCGCATTCCGTTCCCTTTGTAGATCGCCTTGTTCGTTTGCTCGTTTTAGGATTTTTAGTAAATCGAGTGTGCGTTCAGATATAGACGAAGAGACATGCCTTTAGGATCTCGATTCATGCCTTGAGACGTTAGCGACCAGTGTGCTGGGTTTAGCGACCAGTGTGCTGGGATTAAGGCTGTGTGATGACTAGTCGGCTTTCGTTTTGCCTGTTGCGATTTTAACCTGATTCCATACCGATTTAGAATCCGCGATAGGTTCTCGGCTTATACGATTCGTCTGGTTGGAATCGAGCATCTCACCGGGAAAAATCCCGGAAGTGCTGACCAAAAGTTTTGATTTCTTTTAAAGCGCTATTACCCTTGTGTCGGGTGTTCGAGAGCTATCTCTGCGAGATAACTAAAGTTTGTTTAAGACTGTTGCGAGTTCGTTGTGATCAGCAACGAACTATTTTTAAGTGTAGATGTTTGCGCAATTTGGGCCTTCGCGAAGGATAAGTATATTAAGAAGTTTTGCGTATTTATAGTCGCGGATGGACTGTTTATTGTTTTTTGGAGATGAACTTTTTTTCCGAACATTGGCGACGTCTCGCTATATTCAGAATTTCGTTTTTTCTTTCGATGCGTTTGCTGAAAAGGTTTGAGAAATTTCGAGTTTTGAAATTTTGGGAGTTTACGAGTATATGTATACTCACCTACTCCCCCCCTTTTTGAACGACGGGGACGGCTGGTCCTATCTTGCGACAAGATGCCTACGTACCCTTTCGAGGGGATCAAGCCGTCTCGTAGTTCAGTGTTCTGCGGTGTGCCGCCTAGTGATAGTATTTTTTTAGGTGCATCGCGTTCCAGGATCTGGGAATTTTGACGCCCTGCATGTTTGCGATTTCGTATACTCCGGGTCGGACTACTTTTATGACCTTGTACGGTCCTCCCCAGTTTGCTCCTAGTTTACCGGCATTTCGTTATGCGGTGTTCTGGAAGACTTTTCGTAAGACTAGCTAGCCTTCGTGAAATCTGCGGTTACGTACGTTTGCGTTATAGTACTTGGCGGCCGCTTGCTGATAATTTTGAATTCGAACGAGTGCCTGATCCCGCCGTTCGTTAATCAGGTCGAGTTCGTCGAGAAGCATTAGGTTGTTTGCCTCTTCTCTTTCCGGGAGCAGTCTCCTACGTACTCCTGGGAACTCGACTTCTGCGGGAATCATGCATTCCATTCCGTATACGAGGGCGAAAGGAGTTTCGCCCGTTGCTCGCCTCAGGGTTGTGCGGTGCGACCACAAAAATCCTTCGAGTTCTTCGGCCCATTTTCCCTTTTTGGCGTCGAGGCGTTTCTTGAGACCGTCGAGGATCGTTTTATTAATAGTTTCGGCTTGTCCGTTGCCTTGAGGATATCTTGGAGTCGATTTTGTTAATCGTATTTTCCATTTTTCGCAAAAGGCTTCGAATCTCGTTGAGATAAATTGAGATCCATTGTCTGTCACGATTTCGTATGGTACTCCGTGTCTACAGACTATGTTTCTCCATACGAAGCTTTCTACCTGGGCGTCTTTGATGCTTGCGTAAGAATCGGCTTCGACCCATTTAGAGAAGAAATCGGTCAGAACAAGAAGGAAGCGTTTTTGTTTTGACGCGTGCATTGGCCCGACTATATCCATTGACCATCGCATGAACGGGTACGGTGCCGAGATAGACGAAAGGATCTCGGCGGGTTGGTGAATAGTCGGAGCGTGCCGCTGATCTTCTCAAGGAGATAGATGAAGCCGTCTCCCTTACAAGTAGCAATTTCTCAAAACAAAGCTCTCAAGTCTCTCTTGCGTAAAAACTCAGGTTAAAAGCCTAGGAAAATAAAAGAAGAATATATAGTAAGCCACAGGCGACAGAAGAGAAAAATAGGGAAAACTAGGGCAAATCCCAAGATAGAATCTTTATTTCCTAGATCGTCGGGGAACAGCTTGTCAAACTGTTCCGATCATACGAGAACATCTTTCCATATTGTTCGTAACAAGAAAATCTTCAAAACAGATTCTTTTCTTCTCTTTTCTTTCCACACGATCATTCTCCTCATCTATGGAACTCTTCAACCTGTAATGACTATAAACAACTGGAAAGACTCGATAAAACCATTAAAACCATTAGTAGAGAGTACTTATTCTATGTCAAAAACACACTATATCAACTCCCCCAGACTTAGATCCTTGTTTGTCCTCAAACAAGCCAAGTATCCAAAACAGGGAGAGAAGTTTGAAAGAGTGGGAACTCGCTCGTTCTCAGCAACCATACATTAACCACGAATCTCTGAACCATATAAGCAGTTTGGCTAAGACAACACATTCTTCTCCATGAACCCCACTGACAAGTTGTTCAAGCGATTCCATACTCTGTATCTCAGACCTGCAAAAGTTATCCCTTCCAGACAAAACTCCTTACATTCATTAAGAGTAGCGTGAGCTTCTCATTGTAGGCATTAATTAAGGGAAAAACGGTTTAGGTATGAAACATGCCTTTTAAGGGTTTAAGTGAGGCTAATCAGTGTTTAGGGGTTACCAACTTTTGAAGAGCATGCAGGATATCGCGCAAAATTGCAAGAGAGGATATATCCATTGATGTCCACAGCCCCTACTCGTTTTTGCCTGCTCTTCTTTTTGCACAGTTGATCCGATTAAACGTCTGTTCTTCTTGTGGAACAATCAATCATCTGCATGGTCTTTATCTCTTCAACTTTTGCACACTCTCTTTTACTCGAATTTCCCAGTGGCTTCTATCTATCTTGGAAATCTCCTCCTCCTCCATCACCTTATTCTGAAGAAAATAAGTTTTTTTTTTTTTTTTAAAGATAACACTTGTGATGGTGATAAAGCAGGAGGTAACATTGGTGATTTTGACGTGCCACTGGAGTTCTTGACTTCATACTCATTCTTTTTTCTTTTTGCCTTTTCTTCTCTTATGGTAGATCAATCACGCCGGAGCAGTTGCTCCCTTGATCCGCCTGTTCTCTCACAGAACACTCTGTAGCCTTTAACGAGTAAGAGACTGTGTCGATCCTTTCCTCTCCGGCCCTTTTGCACATATCTGCACATAAGATACTGAAAAGCAAATGCATGAGGGTGAAATAAAGGCTTAAAGGTTTCAAGGTGGGAACTAGCTAAAGATGAGCTAGCCACTCAGGATCAGCAAGATGGGTAGAAAGAATAAGAAGTCCTGAGTGTTAATCATGTTAAAACCTAATCTAATGCCCACAGAAAGAAGAATTATAGTCAAGATTAAGTTTAAGTTAGATGGAGTTAAGTCCTTTCAGAGTAACCTCGACAAGCTGAAAGCTTCTGGAGAACAGGTTGATGTAAAGTCAGTGTGTTCTGGATCTGCATGTGTGTCTGTTGCCTTCTGCTAAGGTCACTGAATAAGATGAATTAAAGCACGAGGGTGGTTAATAAAACATCATAAAACAAGGTCCTGATTCCCACAAAGTTTGGACTGACTCGATTAAAACATCAAAATGACTCAAAGCAAAATAAGAAACAAAGCAAACGATTAGTAGCAGATACTGGCCTCCCCCAGACTTACTTCTCACCATCCCTGGGGAGAAAATAAATCGAAGAAAGGCCAAAATAAAAATAAAAATAAAAAGAGTCTAGATGGATAAGACAATGGTGATAGAGCTAGAAGACTGCCTAGTCAGTTTCATCGCTGTCGGATTGGCCGGGGTAGCGCCTGTTCCGATGACGAGGTGTAGCAAATGGGGTCTCGTCCCCTCCAACCGTTGTTCCTGCGGGTTCCTTTCCAGGGCGGTGGGTGGCTGCTGCAGTTTCTTCGTGTTGAGGCACAGACGTTGTAGGTGCTCCCATACAACCGCCGGTCAGTAGTTTCAGAACACGCTTCAGGAGGCTGTTGTTCTTGCGCTGTGAGTCAACCATCCACCTGCGGTAAGCAGCATCATCTGCATCATCTGCGAGTGGACCCAGGTCATCAGAGGTGGAACCGTCTCCAGTTGAGCCGACGAACTCCACGTCCTCCTTAGGCGTCTGCGGAATAGGCGATCTCGGGTCAGGGCACAAGTGGTGGGGATCAGGGTCAAAACAGATGTTCTGGACATCGCTGAGTGAAGTGATGTCCTGGTTAGGGAGCTTGCAGTAGAGGAGGCTCCCGTTTCTACCCAAGAAGCTATAGGTGGTCTCATCACGCATGATCTGGCAGTTGACTAAGTAGGAGGTGTCGATGAAGGCTGGGGTCTCATTGCATGTGTACTTGGTGAGATCAAGCCCCAGGTGGTGAAAAATCGGAGTGAGCAAACTACCGGAATGATCCTTCTTAAGGGTCCTCTTTTGCACCCTTGCCTTCTTGTCCTCAAACATCTGAACAAGCACGTAACTCGGGCTGGTCGTCATTGTGGCAGTCAGAATACCCACGTTAGCATCGCGAAGCTCATCAGCAACACCGGCAAACAACATCTGGAGTTCCCCTCGGTGCACCTTAGAAGTCTGGTCCTTAGTGAAAAGCAAGTTGCTCAGGACCTTGGCAGTGATGCGCAAGACATGATTACGGATGGACTGACTAGCTGTTCGCGATTTGAATTCCCCAGTCGCAATGAACTTCCAAAACGCCTGCTCTGGTGCGAACTTCTTGGGAAAAGAAATGTCCGTGTACTCCTCGAACATGTCAAAAATCTCTCCAATTGTGGCCAAAGAGACTGACCGCTTGACGCCTTCAACGGAGAAAGTGAAGTAGGCTTCTCTGAAACTAGGATAGTCAGGCCTAGAGAAAGTAAGCGTTGCGGTGGCGAGCACTTGTCGCACCAGATCAGGGTAGAGGTGGTGAGAGATGTAGCAGAGATCAGCTATTCCCATGGCATGTAAGGCCCTGTGCAAATCTTCTTGGAGATCAAGCGCTTGCAAGTCCATGGCGTTGACGAAACGCGTTGGAAGGATGGTGATGCGGAGAAAGTCATTATACCGGCGAGAAGCTACGATATCCCACCGTTCTTCAGAAGAATCTGGAATATGAGGATCAGAGAGAGAGATCTCAGTATTCTCCATGCGTGGCCACGTGTAGGTGGGGGGGATCATGTCATCAGCCGGGTCGTCACGGAGTGTCCGAGGCGGTGGCCTTGCACTTGTCTTGGCTCTTCGTGGAGGCATCTGCAAGAACAGTTGAACAGAAAAGTTAGTACAGTCCGAATGGGATAAATAGGAGGAAGTCGGAATTTTTGCAGTGTGTTCCTCTACCGAACTTCTCCTAGTACCCCACAAGATACAAAACAAAGAAAATAACCGAGATGATGAAATCGAAAGCAAAAATTCAATCGGTTGTTCCCCAAAACCTAACTATCCGATAGTTCCAAACGGTTGCATCCAATCACTACTCATAATTCTAAACAATCCTACTGCAAGAGGAATGGTCGATTTTGTTCAAGGTGAACATCCTAAAAATCGATCTATCAAAGTAAAGGAAGAAGATGAGAGTTGATTGGGGCCGAGAATGACAAAGTGATGTCGCCTCTTTACCTTTCAAGTAGGGAGAGAAACCTGAAAAAACTTCAAAAGAAAGGTAATCCCACAAGCAAGAATCCGGAAATCTTAACAAGAATTGAAAATTGAGGAAGAGGAAATTTCTACGGTTCTTGGTTGTAGGAGGCGGAAATGAAAGTGAAGGGGAAGAGGGGAGTGTAGTTCTTAAATAGAACCGACATCGTGGGCCACTCCCTAAAAATTAGGGCTTTCGCCCCCACTCCTCCTTTACTTATTTATTTATTTATTTATTTATTTATTTATTTATTTTTTTGTTTCCCGTGAGACGTACTTGAGCAGAACAGCTGCTCCGCGAGTGGAACAACAGTGCGTCTGGAAGTAACTCAGGCTTTTCTGATTTTATTCTGCAAAAACTTGAAAGAAAGCCAAAAACTGAATGAAAGAAAAGAAAATATGTACACTTACCAGTGGGTTGCCTCCCACCAAGCGCTTGGTTTAAGTCGTTAGCTTGACTTGGTTAGCTTGTTAGGCTAGAGCAGGATCGCCAAGAGGAATTTCTTCACCCTCTGCGATAGTTGTCTCAACAAGATAAGGTTTGAGACTTTGACCATTGACAACAAATCCGTCGCCTTTTGTGTCCAATAGCATAATAGCTCCATAAGGGCGAACCTCCTTGATGGTGAATGGAACGGACCATCTTGATCGTAGCTTACCAAGGAACAGTTTCAATCGGGAATTGAAAAGGAGCACCTGATCCCTTGGTTGAAAGTCCCTTCTGATGATCCACTTATCATGATAGGCCTTTGTACGCTCCTTATAGATTTTCGAACTTTCATAGGCAAGATGTCTCAGTTCTTCCAACTCATGGATTTGCATGGATCGCCGTTCTGCTGCTGGTTTAATGTCGAAGTTGAGCAGTTTCACAGCCCATGCAGCTTTGTACTCCAACTCGACTGGAAGATGGCATGCTTTACCGTACACTAAATTGTAAGGAGTGGTCCCTATCGGTGTCTTATAAGCTGTTCTGTATGCCCAGAGAGCGTCGTCCAGCTTGAGCGGCCAATCCTTATGATTTGTGTTGACTGTTTTCTGCAAAATGCTCTTGATCTGCATGTTTGACACTTCCACCTGGCCGCTTTTCTGAGGATGATATGGTGTGGCAACCTTGTGTTGGACTCCATTCTTCTTTAAGAGAGAAGCAAAGATCTTACTGATGAAGTGGCTTCCTCCATCACTTATGACGACACGGGGTACGCCAAATCTGGGAAAGATAATGGATTTGAACATCTTGATCACCACCTTTGCGTCATTAGTTGGACTAGCTATGGCTTCAACCCACTTGGAGACGTAGTCGACTGCAACTAGTATGTATTCGTTGTTGAAGGATTTTGGGAATGGTCCCATGAAATCGATTCCCCAACAATCGAATATCTCAATTTCCAAGATGAAATTCTGAGGCATCTCATTCCTTTTGCTTATGTTCCCTTGTCGCTGGCATGAATCACATCTGGAGATATAAGTGTGAGTGTCCTGGAACATTGAAGGCCACCAGAATCCGGCCTGGAGGATCTTCGAGACTGTTTTGAAAGTTGGAAAATGGCCTGCATAGGAGGAACCGTGACAATGGAAGAGGATCCCTGGAATTTCAGCTTCTGACACACACCGTCGGAACACTCCATCTTTGCAATTTCGGTACAAATATGGTTCATCCCAAAAATAGTGTCTGGCGCTTCTTAGAAACTTCCTTTTGTCATTACCCGTAAACTTCACGGGTTCCTTCTCTGCAGCAAGGTAGTTAGCTATCTCGGCGAACCATGGAAGGTGGGGATGTTGCTTATTGATGGCGCAGACTAGCTGTTCTGGTACTGTTGAGCGAACTGATCGGAACGGTTGCTCCGCCGCATATTCCAAACTGATTGAGTAAACATTCTCTACGGGTAGACTGTCGTCAAGAGCTATATCTTCATCAATTTTCATACGTGAAAGGTGATCTGCTACGCCGTTTTCTATCCCCTTTTTGTCTTTGATCTCAAGGTCGAATTCTTGGAGTAGAAGAATCCATCGGAGCAGTCTGGGTTTTGCATCCTTCTTTGTGAGCAGGTATCTCAATGCGGCATGGTCTGTGTGCACAATCACCTTAGACCCCACTAGATAAGATCAAAACTTTTCAAAGGCAAAAACGATGGCTAGAAGTTCCTCTTCTGTAGTTGCGTAGCGGCATTGAGCTTCATCGAGTGTTCTGTTGGCATAATAGATCACGTGGAGCTTCTTATCCTTTCTCTGGCCTAAAACTGCTCCAACTGCAAAGTCGCTTGCGTCGGTCATGATCTCGAAAGGTAACTCCCAATCTGGTGGTTGCACGATTGGTGCGCTTACTAAGGCTCCCTTGATTGTATAAAAAGCGGCCAAGCATTCGCTATCAAATTCGAACTTGGTTTCCTTGCAGAGCAGCCTGGTGAGAGGTCGTGCAATTTTGGAGAAGTCTTGTATGAACCGCCTGTAGAAACCAGCATGTCCAAGAAAACTCCTGATTCCCTTGACTGAATTTGGAGGTTGGAGACTCATCATGACTTCGATTTTTGCCTTATCTACCTCGATTCCTTTTTCTGAAATCTTGTGGCCGAGCACGATCCCATCACGCACCATAAAATGGCATTTTTCCCAATTGAGCACCAGATGCTTGTCTTGACACCGTTGGAGCACCCTGCACAGATTAGACAAACAAGCAGAGAAAGAGTTTCCATAAACACTGAAGTCATCCATGAAAACCTCCATGATGTCCTCGATAAGGTCTGTGAATATTGACATCATGCATCGCTGGAAGGTGGCAGGAGCATTGCACAGTCCAAACGGCATTCTCCTATAGGCGAATGTTTCGTAAGGACATGTGAAGGTTGTCTTCTCCTGATCATCTGGATGGATTGGAATCTGAAAGAAACCTGAATAACCATCTAAAAAGCAGTAATATGGGTGGTTAGCCAAACGTTCAAGCATTTGATCAATGAAAGGCAAGGGAAAGTGATCCTTGCGTGTAGCCGCATTCAATTTTCGGAAATCAATACACATACGATGTCCTGTTACAGTCCTAGTAGGTATTAATTCATTTCTTTCATTAGCTACCACAGTGATCCCTCCTTTCTTAGGAACTACATGAACTGGACTAACCCATCTACTATCTGAAATCGCATAGATTACACCAGCTTCTAGAAGTTTCATTATCTCTTTCTTAACAACATCTTTTAGATTTGGGTTCAACCGCCTCTGATGCTCTATAGAAGTCATGGATTCATCTTCTAGATGTATTCTATGCATACATAAATGAGGTGAAATAGCGGGAATATCATCTAATGAATACCCTAAAGCTTTTCGGTACTTCCTTAGTTCACACAATAGTTTAGCAGTCTCTATGTTATTAAGCTCAGAGTTCACTATTACTGGATATGTGGAGTTAGGACCGAGAAACGCGTACCTGAGTCCCGCTGGAAGGGACTTTAATTCAATCTTTGGGGCCTTGAGTTCGCTCCAAGATTCATCGGGCAAGGTGGTCGGTTTGTTATCTCACTTAGGAACAGCTGCTCCTGCTGGTGAAGTTGAAGTGTCCTTCTCCCCCAGACTTAGAGAAGCGACCATCTTCTCAATGCTTTTGGCAGAATCAAGCATCTTCGCGTACCCATCTGCATCAACGTTGGAGGTGTTTTGATCGGATTCAGCACGGGTCAGGGCCACTTCCAGAGGGTCATCTGCTAGAATCTCCCCAATCATTCCTTCATGGGGTGTTAGAGCTTCGTTCTCATCCACTGCAAAGTTCTGACTATCCAGCATTGGTCGTCTGAGCAGTTGATCCATCTCGAAGTTCATCATAATATCTCCCAGTTGGAGATCGATTCTCCCATTGCGTACATCGATGATCGCACCAACCGTGCACAAGAAAGGTCTCCCCAGAATAAGCGGGTCTTTTGGTTCATCTTCGAGCTCTAGAACAACGAAGTCAGCTGGAACAGTGGTGTTGCCAATTCTAACTTGCAAATCTTCAAGGATACCTACTGGGAGTTTGGCTGATCTATCTGCGAACACCAGTTGTATGCGGGTTTGCTTGAAGTCGGTTAGACCTAGACGTTTTGCAACTGAGTAGGGCATGAGGTTTACGCTTGATCCGAGATCACATAGTGAACAAGCGAACACTGATTTTCCAATCTGAACAGAGAGGACAAACTTTCCAGGATCGTCTAACTTTTTGATCGGTCTGTTCTGAAGAACTGCACTGCATTCCTTGGACATTAGCATCACGTCGTTATCGGCGGAAATCTTGCCAGAAACTAACCCCTTCACAAGTGTGCGCATCGAGGGAATCATCTGAATTGCGTCCATAAGGGATAGCTTTACTTTCAAGTCTTCTAGCATCTTTTTGCACTTCGTTTCTTCGCAATCCTTGCGTGATTTCCTTGCAGGAACATGGTAAGGAACCTTCGGAGTATACACGCGAGTGGGAACATGCTGTTCTTGTGTCGCAGGAGCTACTGGTTCTGTGACAGTTGGCTGTTCTTCGTAAGTGTCCTCGAGCACAGGGTGTTCACCCTCTTTCTGCTTCCCTTTTTCCTTTGCAGAGAGTTTCTTAGTGATTAGTCCTGGTAATTGTTTTCCGCTTCTTAACTCAACTGCATTGCAATCCTTGGGATTTTTGTCTGTCTTCCCAGGGAGTGTTCCTTGTTGTCTCTTAACAGCTTCAGCGGTTTGGGCAATCTGAACATCCATCTTTCTTATGTGACTCGCTACAGCATCGTATTTGGAGTTTAATTCCGTGAACATGTTATCCATCTTAGTGTTGATCTCGTTGGTAACCTGGTTCAGAGCCTTCCCTTGAATATGCTGACCTTGCAAGAGTTGTTGCATCATCCCCTTTAGTTCATCTGGCTGACCGTTCGCGTTTGCTGGATTAGCCTGCGGATTGGTCTGTCGATTCTGATAGTGGTTCTGAGCTTGGCTGAGGACGAACATCTTTCCATTCTGATTCTGTGCAAATGGTTTCTGATATCCGGAGTTCTGAGGCTGGTTTCCTTGAGACATGTCGTTTGGATTTTCCGAGTTGGTCTTGTATGAGAAAAGGTGCTGATTGTTCCTCACATTAGGATTTGGATGGAAGTTCTTGATCTGCCATCCTTGACCATTAACATAGCTGACCTCCTGTTGTTCTGTATCTAGTGTTCCTGCTTCAGTTGCTTTGTCAGCGGATGTTGGGTTAAGAGAAGCTTCCTCCAAGATGTAAATTTGATTCTGGTTATGTTTGAGCAGCTGGTCCATCTTAGCGGCTATATCATCAATCTTCTTGGTGTCCATGCTGTTCACCTTCTTGGAGCTGTCGATCACTTCGTTTTTGTTTGACGCACTAGCTGCCATATTTTCTATTAAGGCGTTCGCTCCTTCAGTAGTTTGAGTCATGAAATCTCCATTACTACCAGCGTTCAAAGCATTACGGAACTCCCATGCAACCCCATCGTAGAAGATTCCAAGAACGTGATCATCATCGAAACCGTGATGCGGGCAGTCGCGGAGGATGTCGTTGAAACGCTCCCACGCTTCATTAAATGGCTCACTAGAGAGCTGCTTGAAAGATGTGATCTTGTTTCTCAACGCAGCTGTTTTCGCCTTGGTGTAGAAGTGATCTAGAAAGGCTGCTCTGACTTGTTCCCATGAAGTGAGGGAACCCGTTGGCAAAGATTTGAGCCATCTTGAAGCCTTACCTGCTAAAGAGAATGGAAACAACATGCACTTGATGAAATCTGGTGGCACACCGTTTTCACGAGTGAAACCGCAAATCTCTTCAAAAGCTTCAATGTGTTCCATTGGTATTTCAGCTGGTAACCCATGGAACATCTTTCTCTGGACCAGATTGATCATGCCAGGTTTGATTTCGAAGTCCGCTCTTTGGCATGCTGGTGGAGCGATAGCAGAACGCGTTGCAGGAATGTTACGCGGTAGGTTTCGTTCTCCAATCGGAACAGTTTGTTCCACACATCCTGCCTGTTGAGCAGCTAGTTGTTGTGCAGCCATTGCTTCCTGCATTTGTTGCATCTCTTGACGCATCTGTTGCATGGAGGCTGCTACTTGTTCTGGTGTACCGTAGTCGCCCATGTTGACGTTGTTCGGTCTTTGTTGTTGTTGACGATTTGTTCTTTCTAACCTTGCTAGCTCCTGATTTGAAAGCGTGACTAACTCTCCTTGTGCGTTTCTCCGAGTATGTCTACTGACATGCACTTGGTTCATCAGCCTGCAATTAAAAAGGAAAACAAATTAAAAGTTTTAGACTAAATAGATAACCGAAAAATAAAGGTACAAATCTGGTCCCCGTTGCAACGGCGCCAAAACTTGATACACAAAAATTGGATTTTTGTCTACTGTCAAGTTAACAGTGTAGTTGTAATATGTTTAGATTCAATTTCCAGAGGACCAGTCTACACCTTATCTTTATAGGATCAAAATATAGCTAAAACAAAAGGGTTTTTAAAGTAAAAGAAATAACTTAAAAAGCAAGTAACAAACGAAGGTTGTTTTCAAGAGGTTAAAGGCGCTAGTCTAGGGTTTCCTAACGGGAAGGGATTTCGCAAGCCGAGCTACTATTCATATTCAATATTCACGAGTCTAAACTCGGATCACTCTGTTCGAATCAACCCACTGTCGTGGTGTTGATCGCCTTTGCAGATCTGCCTTGATACCTAAACTGTCGTTTGGAACAAGACAAGACAGCAAGCTTTAGAGATCAAGTCCGATAAGTTCACAGAACACCCTAGTATCTACTCTCGCTGACTAGGGATGTTAAGCTCATTCAATTCGTATCAGATTATCAATCAACGGTTAGCTAAATCAATTAATCCTGGTTCATGCAACAAGTGATCAATTCGATGAAAGCTTTAAGGTAAGAATATGAATGTAGACAATCTTAGGTTAACTTATCTAAGCTCAGCCAACGAAACCAGTCCCTAGAACCCTAAACTAACTGGGTGACTACTCAGACATAACACAAGAACAGAGCATGATTTATGAATAATACTGCATGTAAAATAAATATGAAATAAGAGGGTTCAAGATGATCTTCTCAAGGAGATAGATGAAGCTGTCTCCCTTACAAGTAGCAATTGCTCAAATAAAAGCTCTCAAGTCTCTCTTGCGTAAAAACTCAGGTTAAAAGCCTAGGAAAATAAAAGAAGAATATATAGTAAGCCACAGGCGGCAGAAGAGAAAAATAGGGAAAACTAGGGCAAATCCCGAGATAGAATCTTTATTTCCTAGATCGTCGGGGAACAGCTTGTCAAACTGTTCCGATCATACGAGAACATCTTGCCAGACTGTTCGTAACAAGAAAATCTTCAAAACAGATTCTTTTCTTCTCTTTTCTTTCCACACGATCATTCTCCTCATCTATGGAACTCTTCAACCTGTAATGACTATAAACAACTGGAAAGACTCGATAAAACCATTAAAACCATTAGTAGAGAGTACTTATTCTATGTCAAAAACACACTATATCAGTATCAGTGTGAGGATATCCATCCAGGACTTACTTGATCTTGCTCTTTTCACCCCGTTCTCTTATTCTGGAACATTGCTCCTTCTTGGGAAAAGTTTCTGGTTGTTCTCTACTGACCACTGAGATGCAAGAGGCGTATCGGATTTGTGACCTGGTTGGGACAGCCTTGTAGAAAGTATTCTTGTTGATGTTGGAGAAGGAGACTCTCTTATTAGGCAGGTCAACGATTGCTCCCACTGTAGCCATAAATGACCTTCAAAAAATCAAAGGCATCTCATGATCTTTGCTCATCTCAACAATTTCAAATTCAACATGAAAAATACAATCCCCAACTTGGACAGGAAGGTTGCGAATGGTGCCATAAGGGACTGCTCTGGAAGAGTTAGCAAAATCCAGATTCACCTGAGAAGGCTCAACATCCACAATGCCCAACTCATCTACAATCGCCTTTGAGACAAGATTCACACTAGACCCAGAGTCACAAAGAGATTCCTTAAATTCTACTCCAGCAATGGAACATGGAAAAAGAAATTTACCAGGGTCAACAACCTTAGGCAAAACCTTCAGTGATGGCGTGGTCATTGCCTTGGTATAGAGGGCTTTAATTTCCTCTTGAGTCTCTCTAGTGTATGTGAAGAACGAATGCAATGGCCGGATCTGCCGAGCATCTTCGAATGAGAGTTCTTTAGGAAGCTTCCTCACCATCTCATTAAAGCCTTCCAGCTCCTCTGCACTAATGTGATCCCTCAGATGTCTAGGTGGAATAGGATATGGGACCTTAGGAACATAGACTCAAAGTGGTGGAGTCTCAGCAGGTTCGTCAGGAGCAGTCGTTCTGGAGCTAGCAGACTGCTTTGTCTTCTCTTCTGCGCCCAGAATAGTCTCTGCAAACGGTTGGTCTATTGCATTACAGTGCTCCGCCCTAGGATTTTTATCAGTTTTTCCAGGGAGCGTCCCTTGTTGCCTCTTGACACTCTCAGCTGTTTGAGCAAGCTGAACATCAATTCTCTTTATGTGGCTGCTCACAGTATCATATTTTGTATTCAGCTCAGTGAACATGTTGTCCATTCTGGTGTTGATCTCTGAGGTAACCTGGTGCAATGCCTTTCCCTGAATTTTCTGTTCCTGCAACAGTTGCTGCATCATCATACCCAAACCTTGTAGTTCATCTTGCGGACCACTGGTAGTAGCTGGAGCAGCCTGTTGGTTGCTATGCAATTGTTGCTGGTGTTGATTCTGATTCTGACCTACAAACCGGTTATGTGCCTGACTGAAAACAAATGTTTTACCCTGAAAGTTCTGAGGGAAGCCTTGCTGATACCTCGCACCTTGTGTCTGGTTGTTCTGCGCATACCCCTGTCTGTTGATGTAGTTGATCTCCTGCTAATTGTTCCCTTTCTTTCCAGCCCCGGGAGCAACCTCGTGACTGTTCTGAACCTGCTCAGCCGTAGTTTCCTCCATGATGTAGACTTGCCCTTGGTTGTTCTTAAGAAGCAGATCAACCTTAGCTGTCAACTCATCAATCTTGTGGGTGCCGACACTGTTCACTTACTTGGAGCAATCGATCTCCTGAATCCTATTGGCTGAACTAGCAGCCATGTTCTCAATCAGCTCAAATGCTCCATCAGTGGTCTGAGTCATGAAGTCTCCATTGCTCACAGAGTTTAGAACTCTTCGGTATTCCCAATCCACACCATCATAGAAGATTCCTAGAATGTGGTCATTGTCAAACCCGTGATGAGGGCACTCTCTGAGGGTGCCATTGAACCGTTCCCATGCTTCATTGAATTGCTCATTAGCAAGTTGCTTGAAAGATGAGATCTTGTTCCTGAGAGCAGCCGTTTTTGCCTTTGTGTAGAAATGGCCCAGAAAAACCGCTCTGACCTGTTCCCAAGTAGTGAGGGAACCTGTAGGAAGTGACTTAAAGGGTGATTGGGAAAACGTTAGGAGGACACAGCTAAGGGTCAACGCCCATCACAAGTTCTTAAAGAATCTGGCACACGTGTGCGAAAATCATGGAAATACCTTTTACGTAGCTGCGTTATCACGCTGCAAAAGAAAGAGTTTGCTTCCAAATATTTTATGAAAACTAAATAAAAATAAAATCATTTTTCAAATTCTGTATTTATCTGTGTTAATTTTCTTTTTGTTTCAGTAAAATCCACAAAAACTAATAGAATATAATCCGAATATCCCTATACTTTTAGATTTAAATTAACTTTTTAAAAATAAAACTCCACAATTTTAAAGATCTTGTTAAGAAATATTAAAATCATTAATAATTGAAAATAAACTTTATAAATACTAACAAGTCTCGACGATTCCTTTCACCAAAGTTTAGAAACAAAAAGAAGAGGTAAAACTAGATTACAGATAATTGTTCGTACACATACATTCATTCATATAAGCAACTAAATTTATTATTATATATTTTGATGTAGAGACAGCATGGCTGACCAAACAAGAACTCCGTTGCAAACAAGTGCTGAGGTGATTCTCCTGTTTCAAGTTTCTTCTTTGACTTTTATCGTTCATATATATTATTTTTAATTTTCTTTTTATCAAAAAAACCATCGTAATTTTGTTCCTTATTGTTTGACTTTCATCTCAAGCATTACATATTTTATTATTTTATTGATAGTGTGAATGATTTGATTTTATGATACGTTTAATTTTAGCCAAAATTTGTGTGGACTCCACAACTGAGTCATGGACTATTGCAATTATGCAATGATCAAAATGACAAAGGTCATTGGAAAGGTACATGTGTTGATGAAATTGGTCGACAAAGTGTTCGGGACGAATTCCTCAAACTTTTTGGTTTGGATCTCCCATGGAAAATATTCAAACACCGCATGGATCATTTAAAAAAGCAGTACAATGTTTACAAACGCATCACCCAAAATGCTACTGGTTTGGGATTTAATGAAGCTGGAGAAATCGACATGGGATCAGATTGGTGGAATGAACTAATAAGAGTAAGTATTTTATTATTAAATTAACTTCATACTTTTAAATATATATAATGCAAATACATAATATTAATAATTTAAATATTTATATTTTGTTTTGTAGAGTTGTCCAGAAGCATCCAAATTGCGAACACATCCTCTTAAATATATACCTCTACTTGATCATCTTTATGCTCGAATCACAGTATCAGTCAACGAAGGATGGCAACCTCGTGCTGGACCAAGTCAGTTACGTCGCGATCCACCAAGCCCATTTCCACAAGTGGTCGAATCAGATGATGAGGTGGAACCAGTTGGACCGATTGGAAAATCGGGACCAGGTGGAAAAGGCAAAGTTGTAGCTTCTCGTAAACAAGCAAATCCAGATAAGTGGGACCGTCTCACAACTGCTATTGAAGACCAAGGAAAATTTTGGAAAGGTGGCCGAGAGACATTTGAATCCCTAAATCCATTTAGCTGTGCAGTGTGTATGCAAGAACTCTTGAAGCTAACTACTCTCAATCATGAGAGTGAGTTGTATTGGGCTGCGATTGATTATCTTGCTTCAAATGAAAGTGGACGTCAAATTTTCGTGTCTCTGCCAAATGAAGCTGAGAAGATCAAATTTCTAGTAAGAAAAACGGAGAAAACGGATTGGGCAGCATGAACTCAAAATTATTTTCTAGCAATTAAAGTTTATTTTCTTTTCTAGTAATTATGACTATTTTATGGTCAGTTTTTTCTTTAGTTTTTTAATAATTCTGAACTATGATCGTCTTTTTTGTTTTGAATTTATGTAATATTTTCTAAAAATAAAGGAGAATAATTTATTAAAACTTGTATGTGTCTCTCGTCTGAATTTTTATTTAGGTTACTAGATACTGACCCGCGCCCCCGCGCGGGTGTTTGATTTAACTTATGTTCAACGTAAATTCATAACTGATGATTTTATAAAATAAAGTCTTGTATATTTTTTATGTTTTATAATTTACATATAAAATAAAATATATAACTTTAAAATATAGATGTTTGATAATACTTTTTTATTTGTACATAATATTATATTGAGAATTTTGTAAATTGATGTAATTGTACGAATCATATATTAATATGTTATTTCTTTGTTAATTTATTTTAAAATCAAATAATAATTTTTTGCATTAATTTTCTATGAATTAGTATTAACTTTATAATATCTTATTTTCTTAAAATTGAACTCTCAGATTTTTTATTTGATTAAATTAAATGAAGTAATACTATATTTAAAAATTGTTTATATAATATATACTATGTTTTGATTGATATTCTTGTATAATAAATAATACCACAACTTTATAATTGTAATTAGTTAGTTTAAATTGATTTTAAAACTTTATAATATCTTATTCTCTTAAAATTGAACTCTCAGATTTTTTTATTTGATTAAATTAAATGAAGTAATAATATATTTAAAAATTGTTTATATAATATATATTATGTTGTAATTGATATTCTTATATTATCAATAATACCACGAATTTTATAATTGTAGTTAGTTAGTTTAAATTGCTTTTAAATATAGTGGTAGAATCTCTAAATAAAAGATAATACAAAAGGAAAGATTTAATTTATTACAAATGTAATGGCTAAATATTTAAATAAAAAGAAATATTAAAAAGATATTGCTATTAATGTTTCCAAATTTACTTCTTTTTATTATTGATATCCTTGTTTCCAAACAGTACCAAAAGTTACTTCAGTTTTAATAATATAGATGTTTAAGTTTTTAATAAATAGTTTGCAAGATATTATCTACAAAATCACGTTGTTTTCAAGTTTCTATAAATTCTTGTGTCTTTTTTTTCCACAAAAAATCTATGGATATGCTTTGAATATTCTCATATTCCGATTTAAATTAATATTTTTGAAAGTGAAACAAACAAAAATATTCTGCTAACAAAATCCTTTGTTCCATCCTAATATCTTTCTTGTGATCATTAACAATAATAAAACAATTTTTTTTATAAATACTAACACCTCTTTCAATGAAAAACACTCCACCAAATTAAACATCAAAACAACAACGGTAAAACTATTCTCTCGTAATTGTTTTACATAATTTAAACATGCAACCAATTTCATTATAAAGTGTTTTTGTGTGTGCAGAGATAGCATTGCAGACCAAACACAGATTCCTTTGCAAATCCCAAGTGTTGAGGTGATTCTCTTATTTGACTTTTCTCTTTAACATTTAGTGTAGTTTATTTTTCTTTTACAAAACCAAAAAAAAATATTCGTTGTTGATAGTGCATATTGTTGTGTAGAGATAGCATGATTATTTTTATGATTGCTTAGGATTTTTTTAGGTGATTTTTTTATTAACTCTGTTTTTGTTTTTTTGTAGGAATTAATTATTTGTTACAGCCAAAATCTCGTTAAAGTAATTATGTTGTTGCTTGAGAGTGAAGATTTGGATCCCCACCGTGACAGAGTATTAATGAGAATTGATCGAGGACGAGGATGGCGCCATACAATGCAAATGATAAATGGCCATGATCAAGAATGCTATGAAACTCTACGAATGCATCAAGAAACTTTTCGACTATTATGTGATAAGTTGAGAAGTGACTATGGACTACGAGAATCTCGAGAATGTGGTCTAAAAGAGGCTGTTGCAATGTTTCTTGAAACGGTTGCGCATGATGAAGTCCAACGAACAATCGCAACACATTATCAACGCAATCAAGAGACAATGAATAGAAAGTTTCATGAAGTTTTGGATGCACTTGTTCGCATGTCTCAAGATATTATAAAGCCTGGAGAAAATGAACATCGACAAGTAAGCACCACTCTCTCTTCTGATACAAGGTATTATCCTTTCTTCAGTGGTTGCATAGGAGCTCTTGATGATACTCATGTGTCAGTGCGAGTTGGATCTGAAAAAAAAAGAAAAGTATTGAAATTTACGGAAGCAACATCCTACCATGAACGTGCTTGCGATATGTAACTTCAGAATGGAGTTTATATATACATATGTGGGGACACCTGGAAGAGCACATGATTCAAAGATATTGACATATTGTGCACGGAATGACGAATATTTTCCAACTCCCCCTGAAGGAAAATATTTTCTCGCTGATTCAGGATACCCTAGTAGGAGAGGATATCTTGCTCCGTACCGTCGAACTCGATATCATCCACATCAATGGCGAGGGGGGCAACCTACAAATGAGAATGAAATGTTTAATAAACGTCATTCTTCTTTGCGTTCTGTGATTGAGCGAACTTTCGGAGTGTGGAAAGGAAAGTTTGCTATTATCAGAAATCCAGCGCGCTATAATCTTCAAACACAATGTAAGATTGTCGTTGCAACAATGGCGTTACATAACTTTATACGAAAAACAGCGAGAAATGATGAAGATTTTCAAGAGTATGAACAAACAGAAAATGAGATGTTTGAACTATCAGATTCTGAAGATGATGATGAAGCTCAAGGAACGAGTTATGTTCCTACAGGAGATGCATATATGGCGGGTATTCGAAACAACATTGCAGAACAAATATGGAGAGGAAGAAGATTGATTTTTTTATTCATGTTTTTAGTTTGAAATTACATTTTTAATATTTTTTTATTTTCTAATAATTTTTAATGCTAGTTCTTGTAATAATTTATATCGTAAATATTTAGATTAAATAAATATTTATTTTAATAAAAACTAAAAAAAAATAATTGATTTTTCAACTCTTATTCACAGCTCATGTTCACAGCTCACAGCTCCTGCTTCAACTGCTTTCATTTTCTCCTCCCTTCTCTGCTTTGCCAATCACACACTTAAGCCATCTTGAAGCCTTGTCTTCTAGAGAAAACGGGAACAGCATGCACTTGATGAAGTCAGGTGGAACACCGTTTGCACGAGTAAAGCTGCAAATCTCTTCAAAAGCCTCGATGTGTTCCATTGGTATCACAGCTGGTAGTCCATGGAACGTCTTTCTCTGTACCAGGTTGATCATGGCAGGTTTGATCTCAAAGTCTTGCATGGTACATGGCGGTGGAGCAATGGCAGAGCGCATAGCAGGGATGTTACGCGGTAGGTTTCTCCGGCCGTTCCAGCTGCGCGAGAGCAGCCTGTTGAGCAGCATCATGCTGAGCTTGGATGGTCTGCTGCATCTGAAGCATCTGTTGCAACGCAGCAGCGAGTTGTTCTGGAGTGCCGTAGTCGCCCATTGTGGCGTTTTTTGGCTTTTGTTTTTGTCGATTGGTTCTTTCTAACCTTGCTAGCTCTTGGTTGCTAAGTGTAACTAAATCTCCTTGTGCGTTGCTCGAGTATGTCTACTGGTCATGCTCCTGAAAAATTAGCTGCAGCAAATAAGATAAGGCAAGTTAGAAGTTTTAGACAAAATAAATAACCAAAAAATAAAGGTAAAAAGATGGTCCCCGGCAACGGCGCCAAATTTGATATGCTCAAATTAATCTTCAAGCTACTCTCTCAAATAATAGGTTCAATGTAGTACTTGATATGCTCAAATCCACAGAGACCAAATATTACACTTATTTTTATAGGATCAAAATTAAGCTAAAATAATATGGGGTTTTAAAATAAAGAAAACGTAAAAAGCAAGTAACAAGTTGGTTTGGTTTCAGATTATAAAAGAGCTAGATTCAGGGTGATTCATTGGGATACTTAGAATCATGACCTACACAACTATTCTGGAAAACAGTACGAGCCAATCTAGAACTTGAACAACAAGTTTAAATAAACCCACTGTCGTGGTATCTACAAATTTATCAAACAAACCTAATACCTAAACTATCGTTTGGATTAGGGACTGATGACAAGCATTAAGATCAGATTCAATTGGTTCACAATTTGCCTTAACATCAGCTCTCGTTGGCTAAGGACAAATTGCCTATCTATGCTTTTTCTAGCAACCTAAAATACTTTTGATGATTAGATTAAACCTGATATCAGATGTTGAATGGCCAGATTAACACAAGCAGTAAGCATAGCAATAGATAGAGATATCAAATAATAACAATCATATTTGTGTCTAGCTCATTAATCCATGTTCCCTAACACCATAAACCTAACAAGTGACTACTCAGCCATGAACAGAGAAATCACAGAGAATAGAGATGAATAAAACATGTCTGAATCAAGAAATAATAAACAAGAGGGTTTAGAAATCTTCTCTAAAGGTTGTAGAGATTCTTCTCCCTCAAAGATACAAAGTATTGAAATCACAAATCTCCAAAAGCTCAAATCTGGTTTCTTGTGTAAAAACTAGTGTCCAAAAAAATAGAAAATAGGAAATGAAGATATATGGAGGCTACTGGCGGCTGGGAGAGAAAAATAGGAGAATTAGGGTAAATCCCGAAATATGTTGTATTTTCCTTAAAAATCGCTGCCGCATGAACAGCTGTTCCGCGAGACTGTTCCGCGTGAAAATTCCCAAATTGCACTCTTTTTCTCCAACTAGTCCATCTTCCATCCAAAGCAACTCCATACCTGTAATGACTTGAAAATGACTAAAAAGACTCGATAAAGACTCAAAAACACTTTAGAAAACTTTGTTAAAATATGCTAAAAACACCATATATCAGACGACTGATCCCAAAGCGCACCTACAGGCCTTCCAGATCACCATGGGACGAGCCAAGCTCAAGGATCACGAAAAAGACGCAGGCTACTGTCGTCTTTTCGCCGAAAACCTAGAAGGAGCAGCGCTCGAATGGTTCGCCAAACTCAAGCGAAATTCAATCGGGAGCTTCCGTCGGCTTGCTTCCGAATTCTTGAAGCAGTACTCGATGTTTATAAATCGTGAAACCTCAGACACTGATCTCTGGAGCTTGTCGCAGAAGGAAGACGAATCCCTTCACGATTTCATGAGCAGGTTCAAACTCGTCATGGCGATGGTTAGCGGAATAAGCGACAAAGCCGCCATCGATGCACTCAGAAAGTCGCTCTGGTTCAAGTCGAAGTTTCGAAAGTAGATAACTCTCGAAAAACCGCGGACGATTGATAACGCGCTCCACAAAGCTACCGATTACATAACCATAGAAGAGGAGACTAAAATCCTCACCAAAAAGCATAAGCCGACAAAAGCATCCGCAAAGGATGTCGCGTCCGAGCAAAAGCTGAAAAATAAAAACTCTCGTAACGACAAATTCATCCATCACGAGGGACATGATATCCAAGGAGCGCACAACTACGCCGTTAACTCCGGATCGGAACAAGGGCGAACTACGAGCAACACGTGGTCAAGGAATCCAAACTACGACGAGAATTCCTTCTGCGATCTCCACCAAACCCGTAGGCACTCTACCGTGAACTGCAAAGTCCTCGGCGCCAAACTCACCGCAAAACTAATCGCGGGATAACTCTCCAAGATAACCAGCGTCAAAGATCTCATCTGCGATTCAGATCGCCCTCCCAAAAACGATAAGAACTCACAAGCGGAAACTCCGCCCCAAGGGAACCAGTCGGGCGAAAAACGCGAACGAAGGCAAGACGAGAAAGGTAACGATGCTAACCGCAGAACCATCAATATGATCATTGGCGAATCGCAATATTACAACGATACCGTCTCGTCTATCAAATCGTACCAACAAAAGGCCAAAACTGGCTCGAGTTGGAAGTTACCGTCGGATAACACTCCAAGGGGAGTGATCTCTTTCGACGAAGCAGAAACCGGCGGAATCGACCAACCGCATGCCAATCCTCTCGTCATTTACTTAGTGATAAACGACCTAGAAGTCGCTCGAATCATGGTCGATACTTGAAGCACCGTAAACGTAATCTTCCGCAACACGTTGACACGCATGGGAGTCGATTTATCAGAGGTCGAACCATACCGAAGCCGCTGACTAGTTTCTCCGGAGAAACATCTATGACCCTGGGATCGATCCGACTACCGGTTGCAGCCAAGGAAATGACGAAAATCGTCAACTTCGCGGTCGTCGATTTCCCAGCCATCTACAACGTGATCATGGGCACACCTAGGATAAATTCCATGAAGGCGGTGCTGTCGACATACCACTTAGGCATCAAATTCCCGACCCCTAAAGAAGTCGCAGCAATCTGGGGATGCCAAAGACAATCGCGATCTTGCTTCTTAGCCGAACATAAGCAAAGGCAATTTGCGGTTGCAATCGTGAAACCGAAACGGGCGAAGTACACACCACCGCCCGCAGAGAACGTTCCGAAACCAGCAACGGTCGAGGAGCAACAATCTTCCGCACCCATCGCTTCTACCCAACCGGAGGAGACAAACCCGGACCAAGACACCGATCCAGCGACTAAAGTGATCGAAGAGTCTGCGACAGCCGAGTAAACATACTCGCACAAACAATCAGAACTATGAGATGGCTTGATTTCCGAAAGGAATACGTAGGCAGATTGTCTAAAGACAAGTTCAGCTATCCCCCTTTCCAAAACGGCGGGGGGGGGGGGAGTGGGTGCGTGTACGAGTATTCGTATACTCCCAAATTTTAAAAACAAATTCGCTTTGTAATCAAAATTTTCGAAACTCTTTAATAAAGACAAAGTTAGAATATTATAAAATCTCTTCTACTATCGAAAACGCAAAAAACAAATTCCAAACATCCGGAAATTACTTCCGCTGTAACAACTACTTAATCATTTCTACGAAACTCGTACACCAAAATATTTTCGGAAAGAACCGGCGAGATGTCGCCTAAAGTCTTAAGAAAAATATTTCATAAAAGTCTGTCCGCGACTATAAAAACACAAACGCTCGGCGATTGGCCCCGTCGAGCACGCTAGCCGTTCTAAACAAACGCACTGACCCATTGGTCCGCATACATCCGACTAGGATAAAATAGCGCGCTATAAAAGAAATCTAAACTTTTGGTATGCACTTCCGGGAAACCTATAAATTGTTCCCGGTGAGATGCTCGGTTCCAACCAGATGAATCATATAAGCCGAGAACCTATCGCGGATTCAGATTAAAATCGCAACAGGCAAAACGAAAGCCGACTAGTCATCGCATAGCCTCAATCCGAAAGTAAACCTAGGTCTTGCCCTAAACCCAACACACTGGTCTCTAACGTCTCAAGGCATGAATTGAGATTCTAAAGGCATGTCTCTTCGCCCACATCTAAACACTCACACAAATCGAAATAATCCGAGTAAACGAACCAGACGATCTACACCAAGAGTTAGATGCGAGACGACAACTCGTATTCTTCCCTCTACATCCAAAACGAAACACAGATTTCATACTTAGAAAATATTTTTATTAAGTTTTCATCCAAATACATGCCGCCTAGCGGCAGAGATTCAAAGCCACCAATGGCCAGTCCCGGAAAAACAACAAAATCAGAAAACAATAACATCATACATCGAAATCATCAAACACGGACTCCGAGTTGTGGCCAACATTAGCATCAAACCACGGTTGATCGACTTCCTCGCTCGCGTCCGGAATCTCAGGCCCGATTTCAAATGAATCCGGCGACACCACGAAAGGGTTCCATTGATCCCACATGCGCGCCATGAGATCAAATAGTTCAGGCTGCATATCTCTCCTCTGATCCAAGCGCTTCAACTGCACGGGATACTCTTTGGCATACGAGTAACCCTCGCTCTGAGTAAGAGACAATCCATAAGCAACACCGCGACACTCGAGGTAATCACCATTGACCCGTTGAGCGACCTCGGCATTCGAGTAGCCAGTCACAAACTGCTCACGACGGATCCTCATTTCTTCAGCAACCTCCCTTTTTCCTGCACGGCGAGCACGATGGACTCTCTGATCGGAAAGCTCCCTAGCGCGGCGAGCATTAACCGCACACTCGCTCCTTACGCGAGCTACCTCTCTCTCAACCGTTTCTCCAGTTTGGTTGGCCTCAATCTCCGTCCGAAGACGAGCAACTTCTTTTTCCGCCATGTCCGCGCGAAACTTGGCAAGACGAGCTTCGGCACTGCGGTAATTTAGGGTTCGGCTCATGGTCAGAAGGCCCTATAAAAGAAAAGATAAGCGAAACTATCCGATCATAAGTTGTTTTAATAAAACAAACCTCGTAGGCTTGCTTGGATCCCCTGGTAAACTCCGGAACATAGTCAGGATTGCCACCCGGGAAATTAGAGGTTGATGATCCGCCCGCATTTGCCCAAACGCCTTCATCCGCCTGGCTATCGAGGAAATCCTTGATGATATTGTCATGAGAGGCAGTGCAATCAGATGCATCATCGTCAACGGCGAAGTGCTTATCTTTCCGAGACCTCAACCTATCACTCTTCGTTGAAGGCACGTATGGGATGAATTTTCCTATGCATGGATCCTCTTGACAAATCGGAGAATCCTCAAAGAGCCGAGATTGGAAAAGGGCAACCGCACGGCGTACACGCTGCGGAGAAAAACTGCCCCAGCTAACTTCCCTGTATTGAAGCGAAGCAGTGATAATCGGGAGATCCGCTGGATGCGGGGGTAAAGGGTTGGTCTCTACAGAAAACAAAAGCGAATAAGTAAAAAAGAAAAAAAAAAGAAGAAAGCAAATCATATGCATTCGGATTGCATACCTTTCCGACCTCATGTGGTCACGAAAAAGGGAATGCAGTTCTCCTCGACTAATGCACTGTCAATACGAACGTAGAAGAAGTTTTTCTTCCAGGAAGGGTACTTTGACATGCAACCAGTGACTATCTCCGTGCGAGGACATAAGTTAATTCTATGCGTCGTCTCTTCGGGTTTCAGTAAACCCTCAAGATGATCAACGCTAAGGATTATTCCTCGCTCGTAACTTAAGTCAAGAGACCAACGAGTTGTTGCAAACCGCGTGGGTTCAACTGGCTGATCGACAGTTCGAGCCTATGAAGATATCGAACGACGATTTCTAGAATCGGAAACCATAAATGACACTGCAATAGAAAAACGTTGTAGCACGTAAAGAACCCGTCAGGCGCAGCCTTGTCACTCTCTCCGGCTAGCTGGAGGCGAAACTCGACTGCCTCTGGAACTCAGCAAAACTCCCTAATAAATTCAAGACCATTGGGACGAGCCGAACTTGAACATTCGGGAGCTTGGTTGGCATCGAACGAAGATGGGACCCAGATCCCGGGTCTAGCGGAACTCGACTCGCCTCCTATCGCCCAATATGCCTCATGATCCTTCGGGTCGACCAATGGAAACAAGTTTTCCTCCTTCGGAACTGCGATCTGAGGTCGATAATTCATTTCTTCGGAGCTGCGGCGATCAGAACTGGTTGAGGAATGAGTTCTTCTTTTCGAAAACATGCTTGGCAACTATGAAGATACCCAAAGGAAGAAGAGAGAAACTTCTTGATTTTGAGATACGTTATGGAAGAGAATGAGTAAAGAATTTGAAAATTTACTCCATGTACTTATAAGAAAAATTTTTACTATTCACCTTTGGACTTTTGGCCATTAAAGTTCCATCTAATTTTACCAAACTTGCCAAACAATTTCAAACCACTCGCAAGAACTCCATGATTCTTACGAGCTGGGGGCTAACTTTTGGGGTCAAAATCGGTTCGACGGAATCAAAAGCCAAAACTTTCCGGAAAAAATACTAAATACGCTTTGTAAAACTCGCCAAGCTGTTTTATAAAACTCGAGAAGTCATTTTATAAAACTCGCCAAGACGTTTTATAAAACTCGAGAAGTCGTTTTATAAAACCTGAGAAATTGTTTTATAAAACTCGAGGAATCATTTTATAAAACTCGAGAAGTCGTTTTGTAAAACTCGAGAAGTTGTTTTATAAAACTCGAGAAGTCATTTTATAAAATTCTAATAAATTTCCAAACAAAGGAAATCCGCAGAAAACTCGGAAATCGTTATCTCGAAAGAACGAAACAAACGCCGATTACACGATCTTCCGAGTTAAGCACAAAACCGAGAAAAACCGCATCCGCCATAAACCGCGAGCTGGTTCGGCCGAACTAGCTCGCCGTACGGCGATCTAAGTGGCCTCGAGCTAGGGGTGTCTCGTATAGCTCGCCGTACGGTTTACGGTTCGGTTCGTCATACGTCAAACGCCGAGCTAGGGGTGTCCCGTATAGCTCGGCCGAACCAGCTCGCGGTTTACGGTTCGGTTCGTCGTACGTCGAGATAATTATCCCGAGCCTCGATCTCCCACGTCCTCGATACAGGGCCTACGTCCTTCGGCACGACCATGTTTCGAACCATGGTCGAAATGTCTCTCGTTTCGTCTCGATACGTCCTATCGTTCGAGTTTTACGATAAAAACCGTAAAGTCTCGTTTTCTCGAAAGAACTCGAGGAAATCGTATAAAACGGCAACGGTTAAACAAAAAACCAAACATTGCCTAAACTATACGATTTACTCGAGATTTTTCGTGAGAAATCGTAAAAAATGCGTTTTTAATAAAACTTCGAGTGAATCGTAGAAAACGGCAACGGTTAAACAAAATATCGAACATTGACAAAATTTACGATTAACTCGAGAAGCTTATTTAAAAACGGCATCGCTTCAGGAAACGATCTCGTATAAAGTCGTAAAACGGTTTCATCGCAAAACGGCTCGAAAAGACGTAAAATGCTATAAAAGCCTATCTTGCGACTTTGACGAAGTCTAACCCGAAAATACGACGATGTTTTGATGATTTACTCATGGAAAGAAGATAAATGTCAAATTTGAAGATAAATGTCAAGTTTGAAGATAAATAGAAGATTTCCGCGGGAAAAAAGAAAGATCAAAATAAATGGAAGATTCTCGATAAACTCGAATCTGGGCGAAATAGAAGGACCAAACCGCCAAGGAAGGGAGTATATAAGCAAGAGGCATATGACAGAAGCAGAGAACGAGTTTTCAGAGCTTTCACCACCAAACTTAGCATTTAGGCAATTTTCCGTTTTTGTTATCGAGTTGCGTCTCAACTAGAGTTTAGTCTTAGATCGCTAGGGTTAGGAATATCGCCGACGGCTCACGCAGCTAAGGCTACTCTTGTGATTGGAAGAAGATGGTAGACATTCAATCAGAAAGGAAAGTCAATAAGCTTCGTACTGATAACGGACTTGAATTTTGTAACTTGGCATTTGATGGCTTTTGAAAAGAGGAAGGCATAGTACGTCACAGAACTTGCGCGTACACACCCCAGAAAAATGGAGTCACAGAGAGGTTGAATCGGTCAATTATGAATAAAGTCAGGTGCATGCTAAGTGAGAGTGGACTTGAGAAGAAATTTTGGGCTGAAGCTGCCTCAACAACAGTTTATCTTATCAACAGATCACCATCATCTGTTATAGAGTTCACGATCCCCGAAGAATTCTGGTCTTCTGTTATGCCGAGTTTATCAGGGTTAAAAAGGTTTGGGTGTGTGGCTTATATACACTCAGATGATGGAAAACTAAATCCTAGAGCCAAACGTGGAGTCTTCGTTGGTTATCCTGAAGGTGTGAAAGGTTTTAGAGTTTGGCTTGTGGATGAATGCAAGTGTATTATCTCAAGAAACATAGTGTTTAGAGAAGATCAGCTGTACAAGGATATGATGAACAAGGATCATGGATCAGCTGAGACACAAGATCAGGAGTTAAGAGTACTGAGTTTTGATATGAATGAAGATGTAGAAGCTGGGGAAAGTTCTTCTCAAGGTGGAGTTAACACAGAGGTTGGAACTAATGATGGAGGTGCTCAAAACCAGTCTCAGTCAGATGAGACAGAAGACTTGTCAGGTTACCAACTAGCTAGAGACAGGAGCAGGAGACAGATAGTGCCACCGACAAGACTAAGCGAATACGAATGTGATTTCTTGAGCTACGAAGAAGAATTCGAAGTTATGATGTGCTTAATAGTCGAAGATGGAGGTGCAGAACCAAACAATTATCAAGAAGCTTTAGAAGATCCTGAGAGTAAGAAATGGATTGAAGCTGCAACAGAAGAAATGATATCTCTAAAGAAGAACAAGACTTGGGTATTAATCGATAGACCAAAGAATCAGAAAGCATCAGTGCAGATGGTTATTCAAGAGAAAGCCGAGAATTGCAGGAGTAGAGTATCCGAGATACAAAGCAAGACTTGTTGCTAAGGGATACTCTCAAAATGAAGGGATTGACTACCACGAGATATTCGCTCCAGTAGTCAAGCATGTATCAATAAGGTACATGTTGTCAGTAGTTGCTCATTTTGATATGGAAGTTCAGCAAAAGGACGTCAAGACTGTGTTCCTACATGGTACTATTGAAGAGTATATTGTGATGGAACAACCAGAAGATTTCATTGATAAAGATCACCCCGATAAGGTCTGTTTACTGAAGAGGTCACTGTACGGTTTGAAACAGTCTCCTCGTCAATGGAATAAGAGATTTGACTACTTCATGCAACTAAAAAAGTTCCAAAGGAGTCAATACGATAACTGCGTGTATTTCAAGAATGTCGAAAAGGGAAATGGAATATATCTTCTGTTGTACGTAGATGATATACTGATAGCATCCCAAGACAAAGTGGAGGTAGAGAAGCTGAAGATATTACTCAATAGTGAGTTTGAAATGAAGGACCTTGGAGATGTGAAGAGAATACTCAGAATGGAGATTGAGAGAGATAGAACTAAGGGCACTTTATGGATTTCACAGAAAAGCTACTTGAGGAAAGTACTTAACAACTTCAAGATGGACTAGTGCAAACCTGTTACAACGCCATTAGGAGTTCATTTCAAGTTGAAATCTCCTACAGAAGATGAGATCAAAGAGATTGGAAACAGCATGAAAGATATCCCTTATACAAATACATCTTCTCTATTATTTTAGCTTTTGTAAAAGTTGAAATTTATTATTATGAGTTTGTTTTCAAAATTATATATTTAGTCAAATGGAAATTTAGAAAATAAGACAACTATTTTTGAGTTTGGAAGATTATATGACTTTTGAATCTTATTTTTATTAAATTAATGCATTATTTTATTTAAAATAATGAAAATTTCAGTATTTTTTATTAATATTTTTAATAAATATTAAAATTTCAAATATTTTCTAATAGGATATTTAAAAAAAAATACAAAGCTTAGTAATAAAATTTATATTTTGTAGATAATTACTTTTAGAGGATATATTTAGTTTCAAGATACATAAAATAATAATGTATAATTATTGTTAGATAATATACTGTTGTGAGTTACACAACTATATGTTAACAATTTCTTTTTTGTATAAAAAGATTAATTGATTTACAAATTTTAATCCATTTCATCAGTGAGGGATATTTATTTAAATAAAAGCATTTTAAAAAAAAAACAGATTATTTTACTAATTTAATAAAAATACATTTATTTCATATATTATTTTAATTTAAAATAATATAGATTATTATCATAAAATTTATAAAATATAGCGTATAATTTGATTTAACCTAAATTATTTTATAATTAGATTTTATCACGAAATTAAGAAATAATTATTTTCTAAAAATATATTTAAACAATTTGGTAAGATATAGTTAGATTTTTTTCTCAACAGATTTTGTTATATTTAAATTAATTTATTCTTATTTTTTATTAATTATTTAGATATTTGGAAAAATAATATATATTTGATTGTTTAATGTAAATAATCAAATATATCATATTAAATAATTAATCTAGATTGTCCAACATGACTTTTGTAAAGTAGATATTTTTGATACTTCTCTTTTAATAGAGAAGATGTATTTGTATTTTTGTTTTATAAACGATAACCGAATATACATTATGTATAATAATATTTTACTATTAATTACAAATTTATATACATTTTTAAAACTGAGATCTGGTGATATCTTTTACAACAAATTTGTTAGAAGTTTTTTGAATATATATATTTTATTTCAAATGAAAAAGATATTAAAAGATATTATGATTAAAATAGTAATATAGATTTTATATTTTTATACTAAAAAGACACATTTATAAATTTCAAATGGTAGGTCCAAATTAAAAAAAAAATCACACATGAATTGAAATCATAACCTCTATTTTAATAGAATTCAACCAAAATTTATAACTTAGCCCTAATATCCTTAGAGCAGGTGCAACGGAGGTCCAAGAAGAATCCTTAGCGTGACTTCATAGGCCGAGTCCATTAAAAAAAACAATAAAAATGGGCCTTTTTGCAAGGAGCAGTCCGTCTGGAGGAGGTTTAAGGATCAAGTCCTTAGGACAGGTGGCGATGTCTTATTGGAAAGGCGATACTTTGCGTTTTGTTATCTCGGCAAAAAACATCATTCAACCAAAGGTGATAAAAAAAAAAAATCTCGACGAAACAAAGGCGATTTTGATATCTCTCGATCCGTCTCCTTCCTTCGAGATTCAGAGGTAAATCGAAGCCTCGTCTTGTAGATTTATGTTTGTAGATTGTTTACATGTAGTTTTCCTCTCGATTTAGGGTTTCGTTTTGTTTTTTTCAATCGATTTGGGGATTTTCGATTGAAATTAGGGTTTCAATGATTTGGGGTTTTCAGTCGATTTGGGTAAGTTTTGGTTAGTAATTACGGTTTCAATACTGAAATAGGTTTCAATTGAAGAAGTTACGCTTTCGTTAATCTTCTTGTTCGTCTACGGGTTTTAATCGATTTTTACAAACTCGTTTTGTTTTGTTTTTGGGATTATATTTGTTTGGCTTGTACTCGTTTTGTTTTGTTATGGGATTTTATACTTGTTTTTTTTTTGTTACGGATTACACTTGTTTGGTTTTTGATCTCTTTTTCTATATTCATTGATCGTATCCGTGTGATTGTTGTTGTTTATCTAGGCTTACATGAATTTTTAATTTCAGGTTAAAGAAACATGGGACAAGACTACAGCTACACCCAACCTTCCTCATCTGATGAGTTCGATATTACATCACTTCTTGAAGCTGAAGCTGCTTTGTACGCCGATGAAGGTGTAGTAGCTACAACCCACCTCAGCCGGTTCAGTACCCACCTCCGCAAGTTCAGTACCCACCTCAGCCTGTTCAGAACTTGTGTGGAGGACATGCTACTGCGGAGGAGATGCGTGACTTTCAGACTCAGCTCTGGCTGCTTAGGAATCAAGTTAGTGAGTGCGACCAGAACCTGGCTACGCTCTTGAAGACCGTGTCTGATGAGTTAGCCATGATGAAATCATGGGTTACAAAATCATTTGCAGTGGAAGTTTGTCTTCTGTTCTGCGTTGTAGTTCTAATAGCGGTGATAATTCTTGGAGGTTAGTTTCAGTCCTTTGTGGGTTTTGAATTTTCTCTGTAAAAGTTTTAAACCTTTCACATGTTTAATTTGATGTTTTTTCAGGAACAGCCTCGAAGGATTTCGATGAGAGTATATGACATCGGCACTGTCTCTAAGGTTAGAAACTGTATACCTTCGTACTTTGTGTTTGGTTTATAGTATTCTATTTTCTGTGAAAAAAAAGAACATATAAACTGAAATGAACTTTTTCTCTTTGTCTTAAATGCTGACTACCTTCTTTAACTCCACAGTTACTGCTATTGTTGTACTTTTGTTGTGTTTGAAATGAACTTTAGTTGGCTTGTAACCTAGTTAATGTTGTTGTTGTGTTCGAAATGGACTTACTTGCTATCTGCTCTGATGTGATTTGCTTTAATTACTTAGTTAGGAAAAATGTAGGCCTAGCTTAGGTGTTAATGATAGTTCTTTGCTTTCTATCTTCCCAACTGCTCTGATTNTATTGTTGTACTTTTGTTGTGTTTGAAATGAACTTTAGTTGGCTTGTAACCTAGTTAATGTTGTTGTTGTGTTCGAAATGGACTTACTTGCTATCTGCTCTGATGTGATTTGCTTTAATTACTTAGTTAGGAAAAATGTAGGCCTAGCTTAGGTGTTAATGATAGTTCTTTGCTTTCTATCTTCCCAACTGCTCTGATTTGATAGGCTTTAATTAGTAGAAGTTTGCTTACTTAAGGGTCTTTCACGGTAGAATAATGAATCATAAACCTGTAACCATGGCAACTACTTCCGGCTATGTTAACCTACTAAATAGTCAAATCCCCATTGACCTTGAATCGGATGAAGCTAATTGGTTCTCTGACGCCGTTCCCGAGGAGTCTAGTGCGAAGGGGAGGAGGAAATGGTCTCTCACAGAGGATAAAATCCTTATTGGTGCGTGGCTGAACACCAGTAAGGACCCTGTGGTGAGCAATGAGCAGAAAGCTGATGCATTCTGGAACCGTATCGTTGACTTCTACAACGCAAGCCCTCTCCTGGTTGGGACTATACCGAGGAAGCTTCGTCCTTGCAAGCAGAGGTGGGCTCGTATAAACGAGCAAGTATCCAAGTTTACTGGATGCTATGACAGGGCTTTGAGAGAGCTCAAAAGCGGTGAAAGTGACGATGATCTCATGACAGCGGCTTTAGGTTTTTTCAACAAGAATAACGGCTACAAGTTCACCCTGGATCATTGCTGGAGGGAGCTCAGACATGACCAGAAATGGTGTGCAACTTATATGGCTAAGGACGGTGGAAAGGAGAAGCGGAAACCAACTTTGGAGGATGTTAGAGAAGAAGGAGAAGACGGAGAACGAGAGGGTAGACCTCCCGGGGTAAAGGCTGCGAAAGCTGGTGTTAAGAAGAAGAAGAGTGCTAGAGAGGAGGAGTTGATGAAGCTACAGATCGTTTTGGAGACGAAAGAAAAAATCTCTAGGAATAAACTCCTAGAACGTTTACTCGCGAAAAGAGAGCCTCTCTCAGACATGGAGTCTACTCTTCAACTCAAACTAATGTCTGAAATGTTGTGATTTATTAGGCTTGATTGTAGGTATTTACTTTTGTTTTGTGAAGTTGGTACTTTAAAAATGTTAGCTACTGTACTAAATATTGTCTTATTTGATTTGTCAGGGTCCGTGAAGCCATGTGAAGGAAGTCACGAGTGCATTGGAAGGTCTGAAAGTGTTTTGGTCTTTAGCGGAAGTGAAGGAGTCACGGATTTATCTGTTCAAGTCTATGTATTATAAGTAGTTGTCTTGGTTGTCATATTGCAATGTAGCTCCTCTTTGAAAACTTTTATCCTCTTGTTTCTGCGGCTGACCGCAAATGTTCTTCTGTGTCTGAGATTTTGGTGCTTTAGCTTTGTAAAAGACACCCTCGGAGAGGAGAAGTTTGTGAACTTAACTTTGTATCCACTGCTGTTTAGGTAATGTATTATCAGTGCTATTTGTTCAAGTTATCTCAGTGCTCTTTATTATTAACTTGATACATACATTTTTGTAGATTGTAGCCATATTACAAACCTTTATTTCGTATTAATGCTAGAAATCTTAGCTTTGCTTTCTAATATAAGATATNCGGAGAGGAGAAGTTTGTGAACTTAACTTTGTATCCACTGCTGTTTAGGTAATGTATTATCAGTGCTATTTGTTCAAGTTATCTCAGTGCTCTTTATTATTAACTTGATACATACATTTTTGTAGATTGTAGCCATATTACAAACCTTTATTTCGTATTAATGCTAGAAATCTTAGCTTTGCTTTCTAATATAAGATATATGTATGGTAACAGGAAGTCATTGCAAGACAAACTAAAAAAGTTATTTAAGGTCTAAACAAGTGAAATAGGGAACTTTTATACATATAGAGCAACTATTTTGTGGTTCTAACCGATTGATTAAAACATTAGAATTAGAGCATTCAAAAAAAAATTATTAAAATTCTCACATTAGATCTAAAGCAGTAATAATGGTTAAATTCGAAACTTTAAATAAAATTTTAAAAATAAATTGTTCAATTTGTTTTTGTTTTAAGGTGGGATACCTAAAAGATGTCATCATCTTCATCCGATGAAGTCGACGCAAGACTAGAAGAAATAGTCGATGACATCGTCGAAGATACATACAATGACATAGTCGACTCCCAAGAGCACCCGCAATCGAGACGTGCTTATATAGAACGACACCGTGAAGCAGGACACGACCGTTTATGGAATGACTACTTCAGCGAAGATTCGACTTACCCGGCACATTTATTCAGGCGCCGTTTCCGCATGAATAAGGATTTATTCTTGCGTATTGTCTACAGCCTAGCAGAAAACATTCCTTTCTTTCGACAACGAAGAGATGCGACCGGGAGGTTAGGTCTTTCTCTACTACAAAAATGTACGGCAGCTATTCGTCAGTTAGCTTATGGTTCTGCGGCTGACACGGTGGACGAATATCTCCGACTTGGTGAAAGCACAGCACTTTCATGTTTACACCGTTTCACCGATGGAATAATACGGTTATTTGGAGATGAGTATCTACGAAGACCCACACCTGATGATCTTCAACGACTTCTCGATATTGGAGAGCAACGCGGGTTTCCTGGGATGGTAGGAAGCATTGACTGCATGCATTGGGAGTGGAAGAATTGTCCAACCGCTTGGAAAGGACAGTACGCACGTGGATCAGGAAAACCGACAATTGTGTTAGAGTCTGTGGCTTCCCAGGACCTTTGGATATGGCACGCTTTTTTTGGTCCTCCAGGTACGTTAAACAATATTAATGTCCTCGATCGGTCTCCTGTATTTGATGATATTTTCCAAGGCCGAGCTCCCAGTGTAGAGTATGTGGTCAACGGACACATGTATAAGTTGGGGTATTATCTCACAGACGGTATATATCCTAAATGGTCGACATTTATCCAATCTATCTCGCACCCTCAAGGTCCTAAAGCAGAGTTATTTGCTAAAGTTCAAGAAGCAACCCGAAAAGATGTCGAACGGGCTTTTGGAGTTCTGCAAGCTCGATTTGCTATTGTGAAAAACCCGGCTCTTTCAATGGACAAAGGAAAGATAGGAAAGATTATGAGAGCATGTATCATACTACACAATATGATTGTCGAGAATGAACGAGATGGATACATTCATTACGATATGTCTGAATTTGACGAAGACGCCCCAAGAAGTTCACGGGTACATACCAACCTGCCTACAAACATCGCTAATATGCTTGGCATTCGGGATGATGTTCAAGATAAACATTTACATCAACGATTGAAAAATGATTTGATTGAAAATATTTGGAACAAGTTTGGTGAAGATTATTAATAATTGTTGTATCTTTTTTTATCTTTATTGTATTTTTCTATTAAATCATGTTATAAATAAAAATAATAATATTTCCACTTTTAAAAAAAAAATATTTATTTTATTAAGGATTCCAAAACGAGACTCACCATTGGACTTAACATATTGGATAGGGTCCTTAACTATTCAAACAAAAAAAAATATATATATATATAATACAATATTCCTAAGGACTCTCTCTTGAGGCTCACCATTGCGGGTGCCCTAAGTTGTGATATTCATTGTTAGGATGTTCTTAATGCTTGTTTCTAGAGTCAAGAACTAGAACCATGAACTAGAATAGTTTAATTTATTAATCTTCATCCGGATATCATCCTCTACAAACTCAGATCCTTTAGGCACGTGCGATAGGCGGTAGGGGTGAGAACTAAAACCAACACTTAGATGATTTGAAACCATTTACTATTTCTCAATTTTAGTTTTAACCATGTTTTCTTAACGATTAGTGATATACCATGATTTTGACCCACTTTTAGCCATGGTATTGATATGTTTTTATGATAATTATATATGTTTTGGAGTATATTTAGAGTATTTACAGGTTCAGGTACGTCCTGGTGAAATATGGTGATTTTGGTCTCTTTTGGAGCCCTTAAGTGCAAAACTGCGCAGATGCGTCAGATGTTTAGATATGTATGGAGACCTTTCCATGGTGAGATTTAGCCCATCTTTTGACACAAGATAGAGCTTTGAGTTAGCTTTCCAATGCCACCGATGTGAGGTCAATCCAACGGTTAGATCAGAAGTTATGCCCGTTTTACTGAAGAATGGTCAGTCTGCCTCGCGAGAGAAGGTTGTCGAGAAGATATGTGCATGTCGATCGATGGGAGACACTTCATATCGGTCGATATGAATGCTAGAACTTGGTCTGACTATATTTCATAACCGACTGAAAACCACAAGTTACCAAAATACCCTTGACGACCAGAAACCATAGTTATGATATTTATAAGCCATTGTTGACGGCTACATGCTATCTAAACTTTCTTTGATTCATTGTTCTTTATTAGGAGAGAAGGGAGGAACTCCTATCAAAGCCCTCCTAGAAATCCATTGGTTTTTATATCTATTGCAATTTCTTATTTATTCATCTATGATTTCTGTGACAATCTTCATGTCTGAATAGATCCACCTGTTGGATTTAGGGTTCAGATAGGTTGTGGGATGTCCCAACTATAGATTGCTAAGTTGTGATATTCATTGTTAGGATGTTCTTAATGCTTGTTTCTAGAGTCAAGAACTAGAACCATAAACTAGAATAGTTTAATTTATTAATCTTCATCCGGATATCATCCTCTACAAACTCAGATCCTTTAGGCACGTGCGATAGGCGGTAGGGGTGGGCACTTTATCCGATAGCCGAACTCGTACCCGAACCCGACCCGAAATATCCGAACCGAAATCCGAACCGAAGTACCAAAATACCCGAACGGGTATTGAGTTAGGAGAGTTTGGATATCCGAACCCGAACGGGTATCCAAAGATAACCGAACATATGTATATATACCTATTTATTCCTAGTTTATTTTGTCTCATTTTATTAAAACTATTTATATTANACCGAAATCCGAACCGAAGTACCAAAATACCCGAACGGGTATTGAGTTAGGAGAGTTTGGATATCCGAACCCGAACGGGTATCCAAAGATAACCGAACATATGTATATATACCTATTTATTCCTAGTTTATTTTGTCTCATTTTATTAAAACTATTTATATTAATGTTATATATAGTTTAATATCAGATAATATACATATAATTGTAAAAAAAATGATTTGTTACTCATTTAAAATGCATGTTAAGCTTCTTATTTCATATTTTAAATAAAATTTGCATCCAAAATTCGGAAATAATAACCAAAATAATGATTTTTATTTTCAATAATTTATTTTCAAACTTATTAATCGTCTAACTTATTAAACATTTAAAAAACAATTAAGTTAATAGTTAAATTTTAAATACATGAAACTTAAGTAATTAAGAATTTAAAATTTTTCTTTCAAAATCTAAATATCCAAACCCGACCGAAATAACCGAACCCGAAATAAAAATATCCGAACCCGACCCGATATGTAAAAATACCCGAACGGGTTCTAAACCCCAATACCGAAATACCCGAAAACCCGAAATACCCGACCCGAACCCGAACGGGCACCCGAACGCCCACCCCTAATAGGCGGTCTAATTGAATCTCGGGTGAACACAGTTTCGATTCGATCCGATGCTATATCGATCGATACTCCTATAGATTCATCGATCGACGGCAACACATATCGACCGACACTGCGATAGCAACATCGGTCGATACTGTCGGCATTCAGATCAATGGACGAGTCTAACTAGCGATAGCTATAGATTTGTCTAAGAATTGAAGTTCTTATATATCATGCATGCAACTTGTTAGGCATTTATAGTATTATAATCCTGATTACCTTAATAGAAACCCTAGATCTAGCAACCATCCTTCCATAAACAACTCCTTGCCAAGCTGAACAATTATCTTGTTCATCTTGTTTATTGTTTTCAAGTTTATTTATTTACTGCGTTAAAACTTATTAGCCTAGCTTAATCTTATAACTATTAGATCGATTAGGTTCCCTAGCTCCCCGTGAATTCGATCCATAAGTACTACAACTGAACCTCTTATTTGAGAGAGTAATTCACTCCTTAGGGTTAAACATTTGAGTGATATCAAATTAGGCACCGTTGCCGGGGAGCTTTGATCGCCATTAGATCTTGTTTAGTTAGATTTAGTCTAGGTTTTGTTACTGTTTTAATATACTGATAATTTCTTCTTCTTTTTAAGGTACATACATCTCAGTACCAGGAACAATGAAGAGAGGATTTCTAGTTCCTTCAAGGAAGGAGCCTGTTGGTACACGCTTATCGATCGACACCCTCCAAGCAGCATTGATCGACAGCATACACCAGACATCGATCGATAAAGCACACCATCAATCGATCGATAAGCTACAAGTAGCAATGATCGATAGAGCCAACCAACCTACCAACAACATTATTCGACCAAACATTGTTCATCCGGCTACGCTTCATCGTCCTACTGTTCATCCGATATCGATCGACATCATTCATCCGATGTCGATCGATACTGTTCACCACAAGTCGATCGACACTCATAGTCGAATATCGATCGACAAAGCCTCGCTGGGAGTAAGTAAGTTTTCTGTTAACACATCTGTTAATCAGGAAGTAGTTCAAATTGGACCAATAGGTGAAATAGGCATTGCAATAAGCCAAAATAAGAATAAACATGGGACGAAAAATCCCTGTTACAATCCATACCACCTTGAATAAAGGTGAAGAAATAAAATTTCCTTTGCAAAACTACAAAACCCCTGTTCCCCTAAAATCGATCGACACGGCTCACAACGCGTCGAACGATACTACCCACCCGAAATCGATCGACACGGTACATTCCATGTTGACTGATACTGTTATCCTGAAATCGATCGACACGCCTAACCGCGCGTCAACCGATACTGTTCATCCCCCGTCGATCGACACTATACATCTCCCGTGGATCGACACTTCCCACCCGAAATCGATCGATAAGGTTCACACCGCGTCGACCGATACTATTCTTCCAAGATCGACCGACACTGTTCGTGGAAAGGAAGAAAATTTTGACTCCGAGCTGAAACTTCAGTACATCCCTCTTATGAGTCGGCGTCTCTTTCATGGTTATCTTGACGAGCAACCGATAGATCTTATTGATATGTTTCAAGAACTAATCCGGTTTCTCTTTAATGAAGTCCCTGACAACTACCACTTCTGCCAACTCTTTCCATTCACTCTTGCTGGAGAAGCAAGACGTTGGTTCAAGGAGTTGCTACCAGAGTCCCTCAAAACATGGATTGATATCATTAAAGCCTTCTTCAACAAATTCCTCTATGAGACTCCAGAAAATCTAAAGACTGAGTCAACAACGAGATATGTGGTGGAGGATGATGAACAAGAGAACAATACTGGTGATATGACGTCGACATCGGTTGACACCATAACATCTACATCGACCGATGCCACGATCTTTCTATCGGACGATATCGTTCACCCGTCATCGATCAATACCATTATTTCATCATCGGTCGACACTGTTCACCGAGACACTGTTCATTATGGTAATGTCCATCCGACGACCGACACCACTAGCATGGAGACAGAGAAGGACGAAAGGCTCATACTCAAGATCGATAAGAAGGGTATCTGGCGAGACAAAAAAAGGTCGTCCTTGCAACATTAAAGGACAATTGATTAATAGAGAAGGATAATTAATTTATGATGTGATTTCTTTTCCAGAAATGGATACCTTTGATCTAAGTAGCCAGTGGTATGATTGGGTAAGCGAGAACCCTTTCCAAGGTCTTCTTTATGAGGACCCCAGAGATCATATCAAGATACTTGAGGAGGTAGTTTCAGCAACCAGACATAAATTAATACCCACAGACCACATTCTCTACAAGATGTTCCCCCATTCACTATCCGGAGATGCGTTTGGCTGGTTCAGTATGCTGCAGCCAAAATCTCTAACCTGTTGGGAGGATATCAAAGACGCCTTACTAGGTAAACTTTTCAGCACTTTTTCAGCAAATTTGAAGATTGAGATGAGTTCTATGCTGGAATATATGGTGGAGGATGAGGAACAAGATGAGTCTGGAGAACTGAGCAGAGTAGAAGAAGCTGATATTAAAGATCCGACCTCCACATCGATCGACACCAGTTCCTTAGCATCGATCGCCAGTATGACTGCAGCATCGATCATCACCACCACCTCATCGATCGACACCAGCATCTCAGAATCGACCGATATAGACTTTTGTCATCGATCGATACCACTTGAAATCCTTGAAAGTTTGAACTGTCCTCAGGACACTGCAGACTCGACACAAAAGATCACTGCTGTATCAAGTTCTTCTCCTTCCCTGGATGTAAACATAGAGAATGGAGAGGATCTTGGAGATTTGGATTCAAGTAAAGAAGTTACTTTTGAAGACTTCTTGGAGCTGAAGGAATGGCTTGAGGATATAGATCAGAATTTGGGGCAGAAGTTTGATGACAAACAGAATGCTAAGAGGAAAGATGGAGAGACTTCATCAAGGGCTAGCATCGACCGACACCAACCTGATGAGATCGATCGATACCCACCCTGCATCATCGATATACATCCACCTTACGGCATCGATCGACAGTCGCCATACATCATTGATCTACATACATCCGACTGCATCGATCGACACCCACCCGATTGTATCGATTGACAACCATGGTTGGATGAACTGCCAAGATACATAGTCAAGCTGGAACCAGCTGAGGAGATAGTGCATAATTCTGAAGCCTCGCACATTACTGTCCCTAAACATCAGAGACCACCTATTTGGACAGAAGAAGCTGATGGGTTTCACAAAAGAGTGAAAAGGATACATGATCCTGTTAAGATTATGGTTCCAAATGCGGTGTTTGAGGCTGAATCTCCTATTCCACCAGATAAAGGTCTACAACTGAGTTCTTACATAGAGGTATTGGATGATCATCAACACGTAGAAGCTTCACATATAGGGTTGAGATTTAGAGATGAAGTTGATAAAACCCTAGCAAAAGAAGCATCGATCGACACTGACCAGACACCATCGATCAACATGATTAATCCACCATCGATCGACACTACCACTAGTTCATCGATCGACACCATACGCGAATCAGAGAAAAATGAGTATGAAGTGTGTGGAACTATTTTTGATGGAGAAACCACCACGCATTCAGACAAGTCTGGGGGAAAGAAGATGATGAACTAGAAGAAGAGAAAAAGAATCAATGGAAGTTCTCAGTTATCATTGATTTTTCACTTCTCAGATAATGTCAGGATATCCAAAGTGAGATTACACAAGTCTATGGGAAAGAAGGAGAGAAACTGGAAGAAGCGGAAACGAACCAAAGGAGGTTCTCAGTTACCATTGACTCCTTACTTTTCAGATAGTATCAGAAAATCTAGAGTGCGCAACAGATGTTTCTCACATCCATATGCAAAGCTTAAAGCACTCCTTATTGCTGAGATGATAGACAAAGGAGAAAAGTCTATGGAGGGGGCTTTCACACAAAAATGATAAAGCTTCAGAGATTGGACAATGAGACTTGAATTGGAGCAAGTTCTCATTCTCATCCGGACTGAATCAGATCTCCAGAAGTCAAGCTAATGACTAAAAATAAGCGCTGAGTGGGAGGCAATCCACTGTTAGGTAATTTTAAATATGGTTTTATTTTCATTTATTACTGATATTTCGTTTTCTAAGGATTTCAGGTACTGTAGCGCTGCACTGTAGCAATCGAGCGATACTGTAGCAGAAAATCGACCGATACTGTAGCAGAGTCACTGTAACAGGATCACTGTGCATAAAAAAAAAAATTAATTTGCTTTATTAGTTATCTATTACTAACTTTAAGAATATTAGTGTTTTAGTTTTGTTAGGTAACATGAACAGATCCAAGAAAGATGAGTTTAACTAAGAATGGACGAGTTCTGCACCAGCATCGACCGACACTTGATCAATGTCGCTTGACAGAGCATCACACGTATTGCTCGCCACTTAACTGTGTTGATCGATACTCACATCAATGGCAGGTATACTCGCGAAACTTTGTTAAATATTTTCCTTCTGGTTTATTGTCCCACCATTCTTAGGCTATATAACATTGGTCACAGTGTTATTTAAGTCTGGGAGAGGTTCTACTAATATTGTGTGTTTACTTAGCTATTTAGAAAAACAGACCCAAGTAGATGATTACCATACGAACCAGTCGATATCACTCGACACATACATACACGTATCGATCGACGATGGCGACTCACCATTGATCGATATCCATATCGGTCAGGTATATCGTTCACATTTTCGATATCAGTTACACAATTATTGTTTTTATGCTCTAACTCCGACTAGTTATACACTGAGGACAGTGTATGATTTAAGTCTGGGGAAGTGGAACTACTGATGCTACTTTACCTCTTTTTGATCTTATTAAAAATTTTCAAAAATTGGTTTTATTGAGTCAAGAAAGGGAAAAATTTTCAAAGTCTTACTTTTTATCTTACCACTCTTTAGCACCATTCTTAGATTTGTTGATTGCAGAAAGTACTATGGATGCTAAAGTGGATCACGGATCACCTATGACAACACTTTCATGATTGTCTGGAAGAACCAAAGCTGATTTCCAACCTAACCTGACATCTATTGCTTGTCTTGGGGCTTGGTATAAAAGGGATCAGAATCCTCATGCAAGTCTGGAAGGTAAAAGTCTCAAAAATTTTGGTTTCCTTCTCTCCTTCTTTTGGCATCCCCATGAAATAAAAAATTGAGATGATTTCCTGAGAGGCAGAGGGAGAGGTGCATTACCCATGACCCCACTATTCGCCTACACTTTGTCAAAAGACCTACAAAAAGTAGAAAGATCGATAAGATGAACATTAGTTGTTCATTGGGATTGATATAAAAGAAAGAAAGAAAGAATTGGGATTCATAAAAGGGGGGATAAAGAGAGAAAGGGAACCAGGATGAGAATGCATGAAACTTGTTTGAGTCGAATCCAAGTGTTCCTTGATCGATACTCCCAAGGTAAAGCCTACACCTTTATTTTTATGCATAAATGAAATCAGTAGAGGGAATAGACAGACAAGGAATGTTTAAGTTGATTGGCTAGATGTATTTGGTTGTTAAGCTAGGATATGGTATAATGTACTTCTGTAGTTGATAGATATTAGATGTGGCTTGCAACAAAGTAAGAGGTGATGATTTTAAAGTTGAGATTTTGATTGAGTCCATGCTGTTTTTAAACTTCTTTCAAAGACTAACTTAAAGTTTGCTTGAGGACAAGCAAAAGGTTAAGTCTGGGGGAGTTGATATACCATGATTTTGACCCACTTTTAGTCATGGTATTGATATGTTTTTATGATAATTATATATGTTTTGGAGTATATTTAGAGTATTTACAGGTTCAGGTACGTACTGGTGAAATATGGTGATTTTGGTGTCTTTTGGAGCCCTTAAGTGCAGAACTGCACAGACGCGTCAGATGTTTAGATATGGATGGAGACCTTCCCATTGTGTGATTTAGCCCATCGTTTGACACAAGATATAGCTTTGAGTTAGCTTTCCAATGCCACAAATATGAGGTCAATCCAACGGTTACATCAGAAGTTATGCCCGTTTTACTGAAGAATGGCCAGTCTGCCTCGCGAGAGAAGGCTGTCGAGAAGATATGTGCATGTCGATCGATGGGAGACACTTCATATCGGTCGATATGAATGCCAGAACGTGGGCTGACTATATTTCATAACCGACTGAAGCCCACAAGTTACCAAAATACCCTTGACGACCATAAACCCTATTATGATATTTATAAGCCATTGTTGACGGCTACATGCTATCTAAGCTTTCTTTGATTCATTGTTCTATGTTAGGAGAGAAGGGAGGGAATCCTATCAGAGTCCTCCTGGAACTCCATTGGTTTTTATATCTATTGCAATTTCTTATCTATTCATCTATGATTTATGTGACAATTTTCATGTCTGAATAGATCCACCTGTTGGATTTAGGGTTCAGATAGGTTGTGGGATTAGCCCCAACTATAGATTGCTAAGTTGTGATATTCATTGTTAGGATGTTCTTAATGCTTGTTTCTAGAGTCAAGAACTAGAACCATGAACTAGAATAGTTTAATTTATTAATCTTCATCCTGATATCATCCTCTACAAACTCAGATCCTTTAGGCACGTGCGATAGGCGGTAGGGGTGGGCACTTTATCCGATACCCGAACTCGTACCCGAACCCGACCCGAAATATCCGAACCGAAATCCGAACCGAAGTACCAAAATACCCGAACGGGTATTGAGTTAGGAGAGTTTGGATATCCGAACCCGAACGGGTATCCAAAGATAACCGAACATATGTATATATACCTATTTATTCCTAGTTTATTTTGTCTCATTTTATTAAAACTATTTATATTANACCGAAATCCGAACCGAAGTACCAAAATACCCGAACGGGTATTGAGTTAGGAGAGTTTGGATATCCGAACCCGAACGGGTATCCAAAGATAACCGAACATATGTATATATACCTATTTATTCCTAGTTTATTTTGTCTCATTTTATTAAAACTATTTATATTAATGTTATATATAGTTTAATATCAGATAATATACATAGAATCATGAACTGGAATAGTTTAATTTATTAATCTTCATCCTGATATCATCCTCTACAAACTCAGATCCTTTAGGCACGTGCGATAGGCGGTCTAACTGAATCTCGGGTGAACACAGTTTCGATTGGATCCGATGCTATATCGATCGATACTCCTATAAAGTCATCGATCGACGGCAACACATATCGACCGACACTGCGATAGCAACATCGGTCGATACTGTCGGCATTCAGATCAATGGACGAGTCTAACTAGCGATAGCTATAGATTTGTCTAAGAATTGAAGTTCTTATATATCATGCATGCAACTTTTTAGGCATTTATAGTATTATAATCCTGATTACCTGAATAGAAACCCTAGATCTAGCAACCATCCTTCCATAAACAACTCCTTGCCAAGCTGAACAATTATCTTGTTCATCTTGTGTATTGTTTTCAAGTTTATTTATTTACTGCGTTAAAACTTATTAGCCTAGCTTAATCTTATAACTATTAGATCTATTAGGTTCCCTAGCTCCCCGTGATTTTGATCCCTAAGTACTACAATTGAACCTCTTATTTGAGAGAGTAATTCACTACTTAGGGTTAAACATTTGAGTGATATCAATTAGTATTAGACCAGTTAACCCACTGTTATACCTAGTTTTAAATTGAACTACATTTTGATATGCGCTTCAAAAAACGCGGATTTCTTTGGGTTATAAATTAAATTTAAAATGAATTAATATGTAACGACCCGATTCCAAACACAGAATTTGTTAGCACGTTAAGCGCCATTCCCGCAGGCCCATTCTATTTCATAAGGCCCATTGGCTTGGTTTTAAAACCGCCCCCATCTGTGTTTATTATTTCTGCAACCAAAAAGAAGTGGAGAGAGAGAGAGAGGAAGAGAGAAAGAGAGAGAGTTCAAGATTGAGAATCTTTCTGGAAGTGGATCACCGGAATTCGCCGGAGCCTCTGCACGCAAAGACATCGTCAAGCTCATCACCACCATTCACCACAGTGAGAAATCGCCGGAAACTGCCAGTGATTAGAGTGAGTTCAAGCTTTGTTTTGTCTGTCTAGTAAATTGTCGATAACTCCTAAACCGTTGAGAATATCGGGCTTGCAAGGCCACCAAAATGTTCTACTTGTCGAGACGAAGCCGTAGACACCAAAAACGCCTCAATCGGAGCCTGGACGAAGCCACACGCGCGGCCTGAAGTTTCGCGGTCGCGCGCGTGCGTTTCACGCACCACCGCCGGACCGCCACTCCTCCGCCGCCGGGCCGCCGCTCCTCCGCCGCCGGTTCGCTGCTCCTCCGCCGCCAGACCGCCGCTCCTCCGCCGCCGGACCGCCGTCACCTCTGGTAAGTCGCCGCCGCCCTCCGCCGTCGCCGCCGCCCTCCGCCGTCGCCGCCGGTGACCAGCCACCGGTGACTCGCCGGCGACTCGGTTAACTCGACCGAGTCGATTCGCTGAGTCAACTCGGTTGACTCGGTAAACGGTTGGTTTGACCGGTTTAAATTGATTTCGGTTTGGTTAGGGTAAATCGGTTGGTTAAAATCAATTGGATTTCGGTTAGGGTAAACCAGTTAATTAAATTGATATAGTTTCGGTTAGCGCAAACTGGTTGGTCCAATAGGATTCGAAATCGGTTAAGGTCAAACCGATTGGTTAGGTCAAATTAATTTCTGGTCAAGGGTTCACTGGGTTGACTTTGACCTGCAAGTTGACTTTTCTGTAATCGCCCGTTTTCGACCGTTCGAAGGTCAATCTAACTCGGAATTTCGATCTGATTTCAGATTTGGGATCTATTTGAGCAGTTGGAGTTCATAGATACCACTTTTCCCCAGTTGTTAAGGTGAGGGTCTACTTCCGAACGATTCGTACCGACTTAGAACTTTAAATAAATATAATTTATTTCTATGTGTTCCGTCTTTGTGAATTAAGTCTAATTTAGGGTCTGATTGGTGTCTGCTTGTTTAGGTTTAGAATTCTTTGCATAAACCGGATTAAGGTGTCATATGGTTTAACAATGATTGCTTCACTTAATGTAAGTCATGTAGTTAGGAATTGTTTTGGCCGGATACAGAGACGGACTTCTGTATGCCGGATTGTTTGAGGGTTACGGCCAACTTTAGTCAACCGGTTGGACCGTAACTTGGCGTCGATAAATTGTCTACGGGAGGTTTTCCCGAGCACTATCTCGGCTGTGTTGTTGTTGTACCCCAGTGTGGGCAGTGTTTTTGGCCCGTGAGTGGGCGGCGAGTGTGCACCTCGCTAGGAACATTGTTTGTTTGCTTTGGTACTTTAGGTACCGTATTTGACATGCATTAGAATTAATTTATATTTATTTGGAGTGCTATGTCCAGGTCTACGGATTTCGGGGTAGCATCCCATACCTCACTGAGTGACTCCCAGTCGCTCACCCCTCTTTCTTCCCATTTCAGGTGAGACAAGCTTTAAAGTGAGATTTGGACGGACTTGGTGCTATTGGGCTTTTCTATTCGGATTTTTATTTGGGCTTGGGCTAGTGTAGTTGGGCTTTGGGGCTTTTATGTTATGAGTTATTGTTTGTGGCCCGTCGTCCCTAGAGAGAGGGAGACGGGTGTCACATTGTTATTTGATGACGCGTCGGGTATGACACGCTGTACTCCATATAGGATGTGACGGGTGTTACATTTTTGGTATCAGAGCGGGTTCCATCTCGGTTCTGTCCTGGGATGGCGGTCAGGGGATTCGGTTTTCAATGTTTAAAAAAAAAAAGAAAAAAAAAAATTTATATATATTTATATAATAAAAAAGAGTATTTTGAAAATTCTTTTAGCACCATTCTGTCCAGTAACTACTAACTTCAATTGTCTCTTTTTATGACGATGAGTAAAGTCATCGGCATTCGTCTTTCGGCTACCACGGGTCTACCAGATGTTCAGCAGAGATGTGATGCCGCAGCTTGTCAGAATTTTCAGAAGTTTACCGATTTCTTCATTCATTATTCCTATATTGTTCAGGAGTGGATACGTGACGTTTTTGACATCACCCAATTCTAAGCCGTCATTCCACGAGTTTCTGATGCATGAGTTTATGTGATGTGAGTTTTGAGCCATGGGTTTGGCGTATGTTGTTCTTGTGTATGAGTATATTGACTATTTTGGAGATATGCTTTGTTTGTAAACTCGTGGAGATCGCTTTTGGAATTAGGGTGCAACATCTAACGTCGTGGTTATATTGGAGTTGCATTTGGCATGTTTTCCGGTTTTTGGTTTTGTTGACCGCTTCAGAGACGTGTCAGCTCGGTAAGCTGGCATAAGATGTGGAGAGCTATTCATGTTCATCGAATTTTACTAGTTATGTTTGGAGGTCACTTTATTCAGAGTTTCGCCAAAGATGGAGCTGAGTTTTATGGTGCCAGTGTTGAGATAGAATTACTGTCATGATATCAAGAACTATGGAGTTGCTGAAGGCAATGGTTTATATTCCTGGAAGAGATAAGAGTTTTATTGCTTCCACACTACATGTTGAGGAGTTATTGGATACAAGAGCAAATCGATTTTTGAAGACCGTGTGATGATTAAGGATGATGGACAACATGAGATGCATGAACTGCTAGTTATTACAGCATATGAGAATGTATTTGAGACCTATAGAAGGGTCGCCATCGGATAGAAGACACGTTTATACGATTGAGTTAGAACTAGAGATAACACCAGATTCACGAGTTCCATACCGATTAGTGCGAGCAGAGACTGATGAGACAGTAAAAGATTTAGCAGACAAAGATTTTATTAGACCGGACTTTTCGCCATGGAGATCACCAATGTTGTTGCGACAAAGGAAGACGATATTCTCAGACTTTGTATAGGCTACAGAGGTTGAACAAGGTGACATCAAGAATAAGTGTCCGCTTCCATGTATTGAAGAGTTGATGGAGTAGCTGCAAGGAGTTTTATGGTTTTCGAAGGTTGATTTAGCATCGGGTTATCACCAGATCCCATAGCGGAGGAGGATGTGTGGAAGACAACCTCCCATACACGTTATGAGCATTATGAGTTGTAGTAAGAACATATGTATTGACGAACGCACCGGCAGTGTTCATGAAACTTATAATCATTGTGTTCTGCGAGTATTTGGTTAAGTGTGTGATCGTTTTCATCGAAGATATCCTAGTTATTGTTGGAGAAGAGAAGAGCGTGCAGATCATTTGCGGATTGTATTGAGTAAGCTCAGAGTGCATCATATAATTAGGAGGTTTCTGGAGCAAGAATTGTTATTGATCTGGAAAAAGATTATTGCAATCCCAGAGTGGTTATCACCTAAGAGTGTTGATGTGTAGATCAGTAGATTTGACGGGATATTACAGGAGGTTCATCATTTTTGAAGATTGACTTGGATTCAGAGTACCATCAGATTACTATAGCTGGGAAGTATGTACAGATTACGGTTTCACATATAAGATGGATAATATGAGTTGGAAATAATATTATTGGGTTGAAGAATTCACGGATAGCAATCATGGAGCTTAAGGATAAATTCTTTTGCCAACACTTGGATAAGTGCGTGGTTGTATTCATCGACAACATCCCAAATATTGTTGAAGTAGAGAGAGGTAAGATGAGCATGGTCAGATTTGGTATTTAATACAAAAAGGTCAGATCATTGCATAAGCAGTGAACCAGATGTAGATTATGAATATGGAGCATTTTGAAATATAAGTTAGAGATTTCTGGAGTGATCACCAAAGTTGCCTTTTACATTAACTATGGAATATCTACGTGGAGATGCATTAGAGTGGTGGGAGAAAGTACGAATAAGCCATTGGACCTAACAAACTTACCTTGAGGATTTGTTAGCGGTGTCATTCAGAAGGAAATCTGATCAGAAAGTTTTTGGATAGAATGCGAGTAGAGATTCACACACGAGCGGTGTCGTCGCTTACTTCAGATTAAGAGTTTCTGTGGAGAAAGCTACCGAGCAGAGAATGAGTCTGAGTTATTGAGTTTCCCCCGTTACAATCACCGTCATGAATATAATTGTATTAAGATTTATGTTGTGGTAAGTTGGAGCATATTTTGAGGCCAAATATTCAGTGCGTGATTTGGAGTTAGCAGCAGTTGCATCAGCTTTAGAGTTTTGAGGATCATCAATGTATAGCAAGGAAGTTTAGATTCATGGGGATCATCAGAGTCTTAAATATATGTGCGCATTCATTAAACTTGTACTTTAGGACGTGCAGATGGAAAGAGTTGGTAGCAGTCTACAATTTGAATATAGAATGACATTTGGTGAGGCCAACCAAGTGGTAAATGCCTTAAGTAGGTACATGAGAGATATGTCAGGAACCACAGAGGATCAAGAGTTACTGGAACGCTTACAAGCCTTAAGATTATGTGCAGTTCAGTAGAGGAAGATACAGTCGGCATTGAAGCATTGGGGAATTGGAACATACAAATTTACTATGGAGATTACACTAAGCTCAAGATAGCAATATGGATTTGGTTAGGTGGATCGAGGTTGGAAGTGTTGTATACCATACAATTTTAAGCAGGACGTTCGGGTATAAACATCGAGTTGGTGTGTTGGATGATAAGCTGTTAAGAAAAAAGATCTTACAGCAAACACATCCCTCGCATTTCTATATCCACCCGGGAAACACCTAGGAGAACAAGATATGAAGTGTTACAATCATCGGACTAGTTTGGGGAAGATTGTAGTGTTGTGTCGCAGTGTCAGATGGTTATGTTTGAAGACCGGATACCTATCAGGTTATTGCTGAGTTTGGTTTTGCCAGAGTGGAAACGAAATCACTAATTTCCAATAATTCTAACGGCAGTTGGAGCTGATCAGTTGGCACAGAGTACATCAGAGGGAAATCGTAAGGATTGCATGGAGTCCTCGTGAGTGTTGTATCGGATCAGGATGTAAATTCACGTCTACATATGGAGAATTTCTTAGAAGGCGCTTGGAGCAAAGATCTATTTGAATACTACTTATCATCCAGAGTCATAGGGTCATTTGGAGAGGACCAGTCAGAGTTTTGAGAATATATTCAGAGATTGTGTCTTACAGTGGAAAGAAAGTAATGGAAGCGTCTACCTCTAGAAGAGTTTGTCTACAGTGACAGTTATAATTTTTGGGATTGTATTCTATTGTGGAGCGGATTGTAAAAGTTGCTTTGGGATTGAATTCATCAATAAAGTTACCAGATTTTCAGGTTTTTGTTTTAAAGACAGTTTTAACAAAGCCAGAGATAGGTTACAGCAATCACCAGATGACCTCAGCGAGATTGGATTCATCTTGTCAGTTAGTGAGGAATTGAGATCGTCAAGTGGAAGCACTTCGGAGAATGTCGCCAGTGTCTGTCAGAGTTGTTGAGAGAGAGATGGGGTTCAGAAGAAGATCTTAGAAACCAAGCAAATTGATTACTCAGAGTTTTGTTGCGATGATTTTGGACAGTCAACAAACGACTCGAATTCGAGGACGAATTCCTTGTTAGTGGGGGAGAATTGTAACGACCCGATTCCAAACACAGAATTTGTTAGCACGTTAAGCGCCATTCCCGCAGGCCCATTCTATTTCATAAGGCCCATTGGCTTGGTTTTAAAACCTCTCCCCATATGTTTATTATTTCTGCAACCAAAAAGAAGTGGAGAGAGAGAGAGAAAGAGAGAGAGAGAGAAAGAGAGAAAGAGAGAAAGAGAGAGAGTTCAAGATTGAGAATCTTGCTGGAAGTGGATCACCGGAGTTCGCCGGAGCCTCTGCACGCCAAGACATCGTCAAGCTCATCACGCCATAGTGAGAAATCGCTGGAAACCGCCAGTGATTGGAGTGAGTTCAAGCTTTGTTTTGTCTGTCTAGTAAATCTTCGATAACTCCTAAACCGTTGAGAATCTCGGGCATGCAAGGCCACCACCGTGTTCTACTCGTCGAGACGAAGCCGTAGACACCAAAAAAAACCTCAATCGGAGCCCGGACGAAGCCACACGCGCGGCCTGAGCCGTCGCGCGCGTGCATTTCACGCGCCACCGCCGGGCCGCCACTTCTCCGCCGCCAGGCCGCCGCTCCTCCGCTGTCGGACCGCCGCTCCTCCGCCGCCGGACCGCCGTCGCCTCTGGTAAGTCACCGCCGCCCTCCGCCGTTGCCGCCGGTGACCAGCCGCCGGTGACTCACCGGCGACTCAGTTAACTCGGCGGAGTCGATTCGGTGAGTCAACTTGGTTGACTCGGTCAACGGTTAATTTGACCGGTTTAAATTGATTTCGGTTTGGTTAGGGTAAACCGGTTGGTTAAAATCAATTGGATTTCGGTTAGGGTAAACCAGTTAATTAAATTGATTTAGTTTCGGTTAGCGCGAACTGGTTGGTCCAATTTGATTTGAAATCGGTTAAGGTCAAACCGATTGGTTAGGTCAAATTAATTTCTGGTCAAGGGTTGACTTTGACCTGCGAGTTGACTTTTCTGTAATCGCCCGTTTTCGACCGTTCGAAGGTCAATCTGACTCGGAATTTCTATCTGATTTCAGATTTGGGATCTATTTGAGCAGTTGGAGTTCATAGATACCACTTTTCCCCAGTTGTTAAGGTGAGGGTCTACTTCCGAACGATTCGTACCGACTTAGAACTTTAAATAAATATAATTTATTTCTATGTGTTCCGTCTTTGTGAATTAAGTCTAATTTAGGGTCTGATTGGTGTCTGCTTGTTTAGGTTTAGAATTCTTTGCATAAACCGGATTAAGGTGTCATATGGTTTAACAATGATTGCTTCACTTAATGTAAGTCATGTAGTTAGGAATTGTTTTGGCCGGATACAGAGACGGACTTATGTATGCCGGATTGTTTGAGGGTTACGGCCAACTTTAGTCAACCGGTTGGACCGTAACTTGGCGTCGATAAATTGTCTACGGGAGGTTTTCCCGAGCACTATCTCGGCTGTGTTGTTGTTGTACCCCAGTGTGGGCAGTGTTTTTGGCCCGTGAGTGGGCGGCGAGTGTGCACCTCGCTAGGAACATTGTTTGTTTGCTTTGGTACTTTAGGTACCGTATTTGACATGCATTAGAATTAATTTATATTTATTTGGAGTGCTATGTCCAGGTCTACGGATTTCGGGGTAGCATCCCATACCTCACTGAGTGACTCCCAGTCGCTCACCCCTCTTTCTTCCCATTTCAGGTGAGACAAGCTTTAAAGTGAGATTTGGACGGACTTGGTGCTATTGGGCTTTTCTATTCGGATTTTTATTTGGGCTTGGGCGAGTGTAATTGGGCTTTGGGGTTTTTATGTTATGAGTTCTTGTTTGTGGCCCGTCGTCCCTAGAGAGAGGGAGACGGGTGTCACATTGTTATTTAATGACGCGTCGAAGATAACACGTTGTACTACAGATAGGATGTGACGGGTGTTACATAATAATTAGAAATTTTGTATATTATTATGTTATACAGTCGTATTATATCGCATAAGGAAATTTTTTGAAAATTATATAATTTATCTATTATTTTATTTGATATTTTTTATTTGTATGTAATTCTCTTTTAGCCATATGCATTTTATCCGGACCCAAAAAACTGAACCAAAACTGACACAAAAAATAATAAATAGTTATGCATTGGTTGAACAACTTTTTTATAGTAAATTTTAGAATGATACTCTTTTATTTTTTCTGATATTTAATATACACTTTGGTAAGATATTTGTTTAGATGTCAGAATAACAAATTTATTTATAATTATTTAAATTTATTTATCAGATTTCAGAATGAAAATTAAATTCCTTTGACTGCAGAATATTTTATTATAATTTTTTTTGTATAATTACTTTTTTGAATTACACGTTTTCAAAAGTTAATCTTTTCATTAAAAAGTTAGTATGGCTTACAAACAAACCAAACCCTTAAGATGATGATGGTTTGACATTTGACAACATATAATTAGGACTGAATTTATATAATAGTCAACAACTTTAGATTGTAGTATTCTGCAGTCAACATATTTTGAGATCAGAAACATTCAACGAAATATAAATATATCGTCTCACGTAGTTTTGTTATGAAACTGATGAAATGAATGGAAGAAAATATAGTTTTGCAAACATCATTTCTGAAACCCTCACAGAAAATAGTCTATTCGTGGTGGTGGTGGCGGTGGCGATCACTGGTGACTATAAAAATTTGACGTGGTTTTTATGTCTCTTAGTGTCCTATTATTTTAATAGGAGCATTACTTTAAATTTTAATGGTGATAACCCAATGTTTATACCTTATATAGACAGTGGATAAATCAACTTTTATTCTATAAAAGTCATTGTATATATAAACGTTGGTTGGGTTAAAATGTAATGGGGTAAGGGCACCCGCAATGGTGAGCCTCAAGAGAGAGTCCTTAGGAATATTGTATTATATTTTTTTTTTTTTTTTTGAATAGTTAAGGACCCTATCCAATATGTTAAGTCCAATGGTGAGTCTCGTTTTGGAATCCTTAATAAAATAAATATTTTTTTAAAAAAAGTGGAAATATTATTATTTTTATTTATAACATGATTTAATAGAAAAATACAATAAAGATAAAAAAAGATACAACAATTATTAATAATCTTCACCAAACTTGTTCCAAATATTTTCAATCAAATCATTTTTCAATCGTTGATGTAAATGTTTATCTTGAACATCATCCCGAATGCCAAGCATATTAGCGATGTTTGTAGGCAGGTTGGTATGTACCCGTGAACTTCTTGGGGCGTCTTCGTCAAATTCAGACATATCGTAATGAATGTATCCATCTCGTTCATTCGTGACAATCATATTGTGTAGTATGATACATGCTCTCATAATCTTTCCTATCTTTCCTTTGTCCATTGAAAGAGCCGGGTTTTTCACAATAGCAAATCGAGCTTGCAGAACTCCAAAAGCCCGTTCGACATCTTTTCGGGTTGCTTCTTGAACTTTAGCAAATAACTCTGCTTTAGGACCTTGAGGGTGCGAGATAGATTGGATAAATGTCGACCATTTAGGATATATACCGTCTGTGAGATAATACCCCAACTTATACATGTGTCCGTTGACCACATACTCTACACTGGGAGCTCGGCCTTGGAAAATATCATCAAATACAGGAGACCGATCGAGGACATTAATATCGTTTAACGTACCTGGAGGACCAAAAAAAGCGTGCCATATCCAAAGGTCCTGGGAAGCCACAGCCTCTAACACAATTGTCGGTTTTCCTGATCCACGTGCGTACTGTCCTTTCCAAGCGGTTGGACAATTCTTCCACTCCCAATGCATGCAGTCAATGCTTCCTACCATCCCAGGAAACCCGCGTTGCTCTCCAATATCGAGAAGTCGTTGAAGATCATCAGGTGTGGGTCTTCGTAGATACTCATCTCCAAATAACCGTATTATTCCATCGGTGAAACGGTGTAAACATGAAAGTGATGTGCTTTCACCAAGTCGGAGATATTCGTCCACCGTGTCAGCCGCAGAACCATAAGCTAACTGACGAATAGCTGCCGTACATTTTTGTAGTGGAGAAAGACCTAACCTCCCGGTCGCATCTCTTCGTTGTCGAAAGAAAGGAATGTTTTCTGCTAGGCTGTAGACAATACGCAAGAATAAATCCTTATTCATGCGGAAACGGCGCCTGAATAAATGTGTCGGGTAAGTCGAATCTTCGCTGAAGTAGTCATTCCATAAACGGTCGTGTCCTGCTTCACGGTGTCGTTCTATATAAGCACGTCTCGGTTGCGGGTGCTCTTGGGAGTCGACTATGTCATTGTATGTATCTTCGACGATGTCGTCGACTATTTCTTCTAGTCTTGCGTCGACTTCATCGGATGAAGATGATGACATCTTTTAGGTATCCCACCTTAAAACAAAAACAAATTGAACAATTTATTTTTAAAATTTTATTTAAAGTTTCGAATTTAACCATTATTACTGCTTTAGATCTAATGTGAGAATTTTAATAATTTTTTTTTGAATGCTCTAATTCTAATGTTTTAATCAATCGGTTAGAACCACAAAATAGTTGCTCTATATGTATAAAAGTTCCCTATTTCACTTGTTTAGACCTTAAATAACTTTTTTAGTTTGTCTTGCAATGACTTCCTGTTACCATACAGATATCTTATATTAGAAAGCAAAGCTAAGATTTCTAGCATTAATACGAAATAAAGGTTTGTAATATGGCTACAATCTACAAAAATGTATGTATCAAGTTAATAATAAAGAGCACTGAGATAACTTGAACAAATAGCACTGATAATACATTACCTAAACAGCAGTGGATACAAAGTTAAGTTCACAAACTTCTCCTCTCCG
>CAKOAT010895153.1:93289-142557 GCA_932364175.1 Eruca vesicaria subsp. sativa
AATCAGAGCAGTTGGGAAGATAGAAAGCAAAGAACTATCATTAACACCTAAGCTAGGCCTACATTTTTCCTAACTAAGTAATTAAAGCAAATCACATCAGAGCAGATAGCAAGTAAGTCCATTTCGAACACAACAACAACATTAACTAGGTTACAAGCCAACTAAAGTTCATTTCAAACACAACAAAAGTACAACAATAACAGTAACTGTGGAGTTAAAGAAGGTAGTCAGCATTTAAGACAAAGAGAAAAAGTTCATTTCAGTTTATATGTTCTTTTTTTCACAGAAAATAGAATACTATAAACCAAACACAAAGTACGAAGGTATACAGTTTCTAACCTTAGAGACAGTGCCGATGTCATATACTCTCATCGAAATCCTTCGAGGCTGTTCCTGAAAAAACATCAAATTAAACATGTGAAAGGTTTAAAACTTTTACAGAGAACATTCAAAACCCACAAAGGACTGAAACTAACCTCCAAGAATTATCACCGCTATTAGAACTACAACGCAGAACAGAAGACAAACTTCCACTGCAAATGATTTTGTAACCCATGATTTCATCATGGCTAACTCATCAGACACAGTCTTCAAGAGCGTAGCCAGGTTCTGGTCGCACTCACTAACTTGATTCCTAAGCAGCCAGAGCTGAGTCTGAAAGTCACGCATCTCCTCCGCAGTAGCATGTCCTCCACACAAGTTCTGAACAGGCTGAGGTGGGTACTGAACTTGCGGAGGTGGGTACTGAACCGGCTGAGGTGGGTTGTAGCTACTATCACCTTCATCGGCGTACAAAGCAGCTTCAGCTTCAAGAAGTGATGTAATATCGAACTCATCAGATGAGGAAGGTTGGGTGTAGCTGTAGTCTTGTCCCATGTTTCTTTAACCTGAAATTAAAAATTCATGTAAGCCTAGATAAACAACAACAATCACACGGATACGATCAATGAATATAGAAAAAGAGATCAAAAACCAAACAAGTGTAATCCGTAACAAAAAAAAAACAAGTATAAAATCCCATAACAAAACAAAACGAGTACAAGCCAAACAAATATAATCCCAAAAACAAAACAAAACGAGTTTGTAAAAATCGATTAAAACCCGTAGACGAACAAGAAGATTAACGAAAGCGTAACTTCTTCAATTGAAACCTATTTCAGTATTGAAACCGTAATTACTAACCAAAACTTACCCAAATCGACTGAAAACCCCAAATCATTGAAACCCTAATTTCAATCGAAAATCCCCAAATCGATTGAAAAAAACAAAACGAAACCCTAAATCGAGAGGAAAACTACATGTAAACAATCTACAAACATAAATCTACAAGACGAGGCTTCGATTTACCTCTGAATCTCGAAGGAAGGAGACGGATCGAGAGATATCAAAATCGCCTTTGTTTCGTCGAGAGTTTTTTTTTTTTTATCACCTTTGGTTGAATGATGTTTTTTGCCGAGGTAACAAAACGCAAAGTATCGCCTTTCCAATAAGACATCGCCACCTGTCCTAAGGACTTGATCCTTAAACCTCCTCCAGACGGACTGCTCCTTGCAAAAAGGCCCATTTTTATTGTTTTTTTAATGGACTCGGCCTATGAAGTCACGCTAAGGATTCTTCTTGGACCTCCGTTGCACCTGCTCTTAGCAATCTATAGTTGGGGCTAATCCCACAACCTATCTGAACCCTAAATCCAACAGGTGGATCTATTCAGACATGAAGATTGTCACAGAAATCATAGATGAATAAATAAGAAATTGCAATAGATATAAAAACCAATGGATTTCTAGGAGGGCTTTGATAGGAGTTCCTCCCTTCTCTCCTAATAAAGAACAATGAATCAAAGAAAGTTTAGATAGCATGTAGCCGTCAACAATGGCTTATAAATATCATAACTATGGTTTCTGGTCGTCAAGGGTATTTTGGTAACTTGTGGTTTTCAGTCGGTTATGAAATATAGTCAGACCAAGTTCTAGCATTCATATCGACCGATATGAAGTGTCTCCCATCGATCGACATGCACATATCTTCTCGACAACCTTCTCTCGCGAGGCAGACTGACCATTCTTCAGTAAAACGGGCATAACTTCTGATCTAACCGTTGGATTGACCTCACATCGGTGGCATTGGAAAGCTAACTCAAAGCTCTATCTTGTGTCAAAAGATGGGCTAAATCTCACCATGGAAAGGTCTCCATACATATCTAAACATCTGACGCATCTGCGCAGTTTTCCACTTAAGGGCTCCAAAAGAGACCAAAATCACCATATTTCACCAGGACGTACCTGAACCTGTAAATACTCTAAATATACTCCAAAACATATATAATTATCATAAAAACATATCAATACCATGACTAAAAGTGGGTCAAAATCATGGTATATCACTAATCGTTAAGAAAACATGGTTAAAACTAAAATTGAGAAATAGTAAATGGTTTCAAATCATCTAAGTGTTGGTTTTAGTTCTCATCTAAAACATTATGTGGATTCAGGTTTCGATCTTCCGAACTAGGGAGTTATAGGTCCGGTAACTTTAAATGTATGCAATTAGGAAAAACATAAAAGATTGTGTGGATTTGTTACTATACTATATATCTGGTGGTGAAATAGGTTGTTTAGAATTAAAGATACACTTGAAATCCAAAATGAAGGAGGAATGGGAACATACTTAGGAATTCCAGAGGATATTAGCGGATTATAATGCAAACTTTTTGCTTTTCTCAAAGACAAGCTTCTCAAAGACAAGCTGATGCATAGGGTGAATGGATGGACCGGTAGATGGCTCTCAAAGGGAGGAAATTAAGGAAGTGTTGATTAAGTCTATACTGCTAGATTTTCCAACATATGTTATGTCTAGCTTCTTACTACCACTAGAGATACGTGAGAATCTTGCGAGTGCCATAGCTCAATTGTGGTGGACCCGAAGAGAGGAATTCACTGAGCAAAATGGGAAAAAGTTTGTTTACCAATGGAGGAGGGTGGGATCAGTTTCCGTATGATCCATGAGTTAAATCTGGCACTATTAACAAACAACTATGGAGATTAGTTCAAAACCTAGATTCGTTAGTGGCACGTGTCTTGAAGGAAAGATATTATAGACTGAGTTGACTTTTAAAAGTAAATTCTTTAAGCAATCCATCTTATTTGTAGTCTAGTCTTTCTGCCGCGCTGAAGCTACTGCTTATGGAAATCAGCCAGAAGATACATTTTGGATATGGAGTTAAGGTGTGGGAGGATCTGTGGGTCCCTACAACACCTGCAAAGCTGCATATTCCTTTAGTCCTTGTTTTGTATCTGAATATGAGGGTCAGTGACCTTATTAATTAGGTATCTAAAGAATGGGATGTTGGTTTACTGGAGAGTTATATCAGGCCGGAAGATATACCTCTTATTCGGAGTTTGGCCATAAGCTCAACTCATCGACGAGATACATTTTGTTGGAACTACACTAGGAATGGACAATACACGGTAAAATATGGATATTGGGTAACTCAAAACTTATTAAAGAGAGAGGAAGAAAAGGAAGTGATTGAGCCAAGTATCACCAAACTCCAAGCCTTTGCTTGGAAGATAAAAGCGACTAAAAAGAAACGCCATCTTATATGGCAACTGATAACATGTTATGTGGCAGTCACGAAGAATTTAGTACGACGTAACATGAGGTGTGATAATTATTGCCCAAGATGTGGACAACTAGAATAATCTGTAACTCACACCTTATTTGAATGCCCACCAGCTCTTCAAGTATGGTCCCTTTCAGTGACCCCGATGAGTAAGATTTCTTTCCGACCCATAGTATTTATGCTAATATGGATGATCTCTTCTGGAGGAAGAACAATATTCTCGAATCAGATCTAGACAGAGATCCTTACCCTTGGATAATATGATATATTTGAAAGGCCAGGAATGACAAACTCTTCAAGGGAATACATTGAGATCCACTGGAGTTAGTTCGCCATGATGAGAACGAATGTCAAGCCTGGTTTAATGCAAACGAGATGGTGTCACCAGTGTTACAAAATCATAACATAAAGGAATCCCAAGTCATAAGTTTGGATAATATCTCCATGATAGACGGGTTATGGATAGCTACATCACAGTTCCGTGGAAGTGGATGGGTGTGGATGGATAGCTTTGTAAAGGTTCAAATTATGGGTACGAGAAATTTTATTAGATGTGAATCAGCCTTGCATTCAGAAGTACAACCACTGCGATGGGTGATAGAGAATATGCTCAAACACTCGACATGTCAGAGCTTTGGGACGGATTGTAAGGAGCTAATCGACATGATTAAGGAGCCTCATGCTTGGCCAAACTTTACAACGAAATTAAAGAGGATAGAGACTATCAAGATATGCTTCCCAGACTTCAAGATAACTTATATTTCACGCGTGCAAAATTATATATCTGATTTTTTAGCTAATACTGCTAGATCCTTCCATAGGGAGTTATATTTTATTGATTATTTTATTCTAGTTTGGTTACCAGAACACATCAAGTTTGAGTAATAGAATAACCGTTCGCTGTAAAAAAAAAATCTTTCTTATCGATGCAAAATCATGAGGTCTAAAAAGAGCTTGCTTTGAAAAAAGAGTAGTTGAAGATCCGATCGATGAGGTAGTGAATATTTACGTGGGACGAAAAGAGATTAAAAATCAAACGGTTGAGAAGGTGTTTGATGAAATTGAATATAAATAAAAATGTGGTGTGTATCCCCCATTTTATGGGTTACCAGTATTCGGTCCATTCAATTATACCTAAAGCATTATAAAATTAAGCTATTTAATGACTTTAATTAGATTACTACGGTAGTTGTCAAAAAAAAAAAAAAAAAAATTAGATTACTACGGTAGATATTTAATATCTAATCTTTCATGTTTATTGTTTACTCAATCCAATTGATATATCTGAAATATTAAACATGTAACTTATAAATATCACAATAAATACAAATCGTAAAAGATTTATAAATCCAGATAATGAGTCAACATATTCGTATCAAGTTGCCCATAATACAATACCTAATGGATACTATACTATTACTGTAGCGGCATATTCGGTTTTGACTGTTCACAATTTTATTATGACGTGACAATGTTTGCATTAGATTCCCCACGTGGCAAGCTGACACGTACTCCTGTCATGCTTCTTGTCCGTTGATTTTAACAAAAGTTTAAATCAACAGCTGATTTCATCCCCTGGCGCGTGTTCGAAGCGCGGCAAAGTGTGGAAATCTTACGACAACAGGTGGGAAGCCTGAGTGCAACGCACGACACCTACCAACAAATCAAAATAAAACACGTAAGCTTTCACTGTTGTTTCTCTCTCGTAAAGAACCAGAATTCTCCTAGCAGAAGCAACAGCCTGAAGGATATCGTGAAACCAAGCACGATCGCTCAAGGCTCAACTCAAGTTCTATCGAAGTTTTCAGACAGAAGCTAGAGATGGAAGTTTCCGGCGTCGTTCTCCGACAGATTCCGTTTGTTTCAGGCTCCGTTGCCGATGGCCGTTACTCCGGTCTCCGATTTTCCGGCAATACGGGGACGGTAGGGTTTCGGACGAGGAGATTCAGCGGCATCATGTGTAATAACGATTTTGCTGATAAAGGTCACATGAGTTACTATTCTGGGACGACGAGATGTGGCGGTGAGGGGAAGGTTTTGGAGAAGGAAAAGAAGAAGGAGCTGAAGAAGAAGGCTAAGGTTCTTAAAGCTCTTTCTAAAAACTTGAACATGTTCTCAAGCATAGGGTTTGGTCTTGATCCAGAAGCTGGGTTGGTCGCTGAGATTCAAAGCAAGACAATCTCGGTAAGAAAAATCGAATGATCTCTTTATAGTTTTGACTATTTCGCGATGGATTATGATTGAATTTTTTAATTAATTATGCAGGAAGCAACAGAGATTCTTGTTAAGCAACTGGATCAGTTGAAAGCAGAGGAGAAGCAATTGAAGAAACAGAGGAAGGAAGAGAAGGCGAAAGCTAAAGCTTTGAAGATGATGACTGAAATGGACTCTGAATCGTCTTCTTCTTCTTCGTCTGAATCAAGTGACAGTGATTGTGGCAAAGGGAAAGTTGTTGACATGAGCTCTTTGAGAAACAAGGCTAAACCGGTTCTTGAGCCGTTACAACCAGAATCTAGTTTAGCAACCCTTCCTAGAATCCAAGAGACTCTGATTCCTAAGAAGCTTGCTCTGTTGCAATCAGCTGCTGCATCCACAGCCTTTCCCTCGATTGTTAATCCCAGATTGCCATTGAAGACGGTAGAAGCAGTTCCAGTTGTTGGATTGCCGTTGAAGAGAGTGGAAGTTTGTATGGGAGGAAAGTGCAAGAAATCAGGAGGAGCAGTGTTGTTGGATGAGTTTCAGAAGGCAATGACGGGGATGGAAGGATCTGCAGTGGCGTGCAAGTGCATGGGGAAGTGTAGAGATGGTCCAAACGTTAGAGTGGTGAACGAGACTGATGCTGTGATGACTGATTCGGTTAGAACACCTTCCAAGACCGTTTGCGTAGGAGTTGGGTTGCAGGATGTGGAAACTATTGTCACAAGTTTTTTTGGTGAATAATTTAGAGCAGAGAATATGTCTTTGGATTATGTCTCGTATTGAAAGTGTTTTTAAACATATGATCAAAGTGGTGTATGCATATAGTTTGCGATGTTTTTTTCTCATTGTACAGACCTGTCTTCCTGTGTGCATTTTCCAGTGGAACATTGATAAATATAAACATCTTCTCTGTACTTTGGTCTTGACAAAGACACTATATATGTTGCAATAAAAGGCTGTTTCTTGGTTTTGTTCACAAGTTTTGTCTTTAGCACTTAGACAAAAATGACTAAACGCTTAAATTTTGTACATTTTGATCAGTTTCCAGCCTTTGGGACGTTGATAGGATTTAGTAGTCAAGCACATGCAGCAGACAATAAGCATAATTGATATGTAATGACACAAAGAGATAGAGAATAAGCTTGACCTGAACAACATCACTGTATAGAAACTGAGAAAGTACAGCGTAATTCACCAGAGGCAATCAAATTTGAGAAAACTCGTTGAAATTTCAACTGCTTATATGAATGAAAAAGAACCAGATTGATGATGTGGTCAACAATGTCATTTGCTAGAAGGTAGTGTATGTTAACTGAGAGACCTGCTTATGCCTGTATCAGGTCACCTGGGGTCAATGCCAATTCTGTCAAAGTTACCCCAACACCAGCAGCTGGTAATTTAAAAGCTGCAAATCCATGTAAACCACAAAAATGTATTAAGAACTAATAATCTCTACTATATATTGGAAAAAAAATAAAACCAAAAAGAAAAGAAAGAATAGTTTTGTCATGTAGACCTCATAATGAATTTAATAAATCCAGTAAAAGAACGTTTTCACACTTTTAGTTACAAGAAACCATTTTTCAAAGATTTGGTTTCTAACAACATGATCTGATTTAAACTCAGGTCTCCAAAGGAAGCTTTCGGAGACTGAAGGAAAAAAAGGTTTCAGCAGTTGATTGATGGAATAAACTATTGTCATAACAAGGGCATTTTCCACAGGGACCTCAAGGTCTGTGTATACACAGTTTTTCAAAAACTTCAAACTTTATTTGTAGTATTCATTCACACGCATGTTCTGATACCAAGGTTTCTGTTTTGAAGCCAGAGAATGTTCTTCCTGATGCAAAATGACACATTAAGATCACTGATTTTGGCCTTAGTGTTTGTGTTCCTATGCATTTGGATCAAAGTGCATTGCCTTTCTCTCAAAGTCTTGTCTTTTTGGTTCTTATAGTAAAGGTATCGGAAGAAGAAAAGAGCCATGATTCACCAACCATTAAAACAGACACAGCAAAAGAAGGACATAAGCTTAATACTACAATATTACTCAAAAGTCATATTTAGCTAGATGATCTTACTCGGATGTTCCAATACAACAAAGCAGCTAAAGAGAGTTTGAAACTAAAACAACGCAACATAAGAGAGTCTGAAACTAAAACAGATGATATTACCAAACTAAGAAGAGCTCATGTTATATCTACCACCATATTGGTAACGCATACTGCAAAAGAAAAAAAAAAAAAAAAAGAATGAAAACGTGAGAAGTTATGTTAGGAGATACTATTAAAACTACAAAATCTATTAGATTACTATATACCTCTAACAGGTGGGACAGGAGGGATAGGTCCACCTCCATTGATCATCGTAGCAGAAGCTCTCTGAGGATCTTGTGAAGCCCAAAGCCAAGTCACGTTGGCACAGTGGTAGAAGCTTGGTGACGAGCTTTCAGGTACAGCCAACATCATAAATACATCCATTTGTCTATATCCCTTGATCGGATACATCAGGTCATAATTTCCAGAAATGACCAAAATGTTAGTCCTCTTGTCCTCCATTAATTTCATGGTGAGCTTCATAACAATTTGCAACATTGCAAAACACATGTAATGTAGCTGAAGCTTTATAGGATAGAGTTAGTGATCCGTTGATTCCAGTGGCGGACCTACGTTAGAAAATAGGTTTGTAGTTGCATCAGGTTAAATATATAGTTTCGGGGGTTTAGTTATGTAATGTGTGGATTCAGCAGTTCTGTTAGGTAGTTTTCTCCTCTATTGTCACACCTTATCTCTGGTTCAAATCTGTTTGACATTATTTTTTTACTATTTTCCTATAATTTATTTTAGATGTGGGCCAAAGTCCAATATCTGACTTCCCTAAAATTTGAAGCTGCATCACTGGTTGATTCTGAGAATACCGAAAAAACTATAATAAATAACAAATATCTTATTTAATCTAAGAATGTCTAAAATTAAGGTCTTTTTAAATTCGTTGAGATCACCAATGATCTACCGAAAATAAGAAATAAACAGAAAACTCTCAACTTTTATTAATCAAATTATAAACTGCATACAAAACCTAAGCGACTATATATATAAAAACCATAAAACTCTAAAACATTAAAAATAATTATCTAAATTTAAAATAACTAATAAAATAAATAATAAGATAGTTGGAAATATTCTAAATATTTATCTGCATCATTTTTTTCGGGTTAGAGAAGATTTGCGAATCTTGTTCTTTTGTAAATGTTCCTTTTGTGTTAGTCTCTTTGATCGATGACCCCAAACTGGAAACACTCCTAAACAACTTTTGATATTCATCTTGATGAATATTTCTTCAATAATATCATTCATGACTTTCTCCGACTCCACCGTAAAGTCACACGCCCTTTTACCCATTAATCTAGTGATATATGAGTAGTCACATGATTCCCAAGACTCTTGTAATGCACGTGTCCCATCATCTTCTTCATGGTTATATTTTGAAGTCTCGCTTTTGATAACACCAATGGAATCTCTCAGCTGACAAAAAAAAAAAACAATGGAATCTCTCACGTTGACTTCTATTGTCTTGAATGCATCTTTCCAAAATATGAAATCTACGTGCTGGACTAAGATCATGTCTTCAGCATAATTATCATAGATCCCAGGACCCAAAATTTCTTTGTACTCTCCGTACAAATCTTCGGTTGAATTAAAAGGATATTCATCCCTTTGATAAAAACATCCAAGCGACACCCAAGCGTCTTCTTTACCGTGGATCCATGACTCACCACCAGCATCCATAGAAAAAGCAAAATAACAAAATAAAATCGATACCAAGGATGTGGTTTGACTTAGAAAATCAAAGTCATGGGCTCTGATACCAACTAATGTAGCGGAATAGCTTTATAGGATAGAATTAGTGATCCGTTGATTTTGACAATTCCCGGAAAACTATAATAAATCACAAAGATCTTATTTAGTCTAAGAATGCATAAGATCAATGTCTTCTTAAATTCGTTGAGATCACCAACCAATGATTCAAAAAAAGATATTTATTTAGAAACATTTATAGTCAATAAAAAAATAAAAGCATATGATTTATATGATAGAAGTTAAAATCTAGAAGGTTAAAACAAATGCTATTTACTATAAACGAAATCAACAAAAGGTTTATAAGAAAATTGAAGAAGATATAAAATATATGTGATAGCAATGAAAAAGATTTAATAAAGTAGTTAGAAATCAAAGAAAAAACTAAATAAAAATTAATCACTTGTTCATCCGATAGTTCAATGGACACTCGGGTCACCGAGTTTAAAGATTTTTAGTGGGTTTTATCGGGTTCTTAATTAGTGAATATTTCTTTTATCCAAACCGGATTACTTACCGAGTCACCGGATTTAACGGTCCGACCGCGAATCCGGGTCGGCCATGAAAATACTGTATAAAAGCACGCAGTTCACTAAAAACGCCTTTATAAAGTAACAATAAATATTTTTTTTACTATTTTCCTTCCTATATTCTACCTATATATTGCTAGAACTACGTGAAATAACTTTAACTCATGCTTCTATTTTCTTTTTTTTTGTATGTGTAGCTGATTTTTTTTAAAGACTTCTTATCTTTTTTACTCATCAAGAATTGATATACAGATTTGTTTGACTAAAGGAATATACAGATTTTTACATATGTGATTTTCGCTTTATATAATATATATATAGCAAATAATATTGCATAAAATTTAATATACTCAATCTATAAAGTATTGTAGTAATCTAGCATAACTAGTAAAATTGATTAGGAATGATGTTAGTAAATTATTCTAACAGAAGTATACACCATTTTGATGAAACCAAAAATCTTATTCACATTTATAAATAATACTATATTTATGAAAACACAACTGGTTGGTGATCTTAAATTGTATAAAACGATAATATCTTCATTGTATTTTACTTAAGGTTTTTAATTTTTATATATAATTTTAAATTTGTAATTTAGATGATTTTTTGTATTTAAAGTTTCTAAACAATGAAGAAAAATTTGTACCAATAACTCTAAACAGTTTTACTTTAAAAGTGTATTGATTTTATTAATATATATGTTTAATATTATTTAAAATATTTGTTCAATTCCGCAAACCATATTTTCACCAATTAAACACAATTCCACACCGCTAATTTTATAAGAACCGCACTTATCCCACAAAACGCATAAACCGCATGAACCGTCCCGCACATTCATTCTGCACCATTTATATTACCAAATCCGTGGATACCATTCAGATCCTTAATTTCTCTTTTCACAAAGATATGTTTCACGAGCGACAGAGTGGAATGAAAAAAGTCATTATTAAATAACTTTTTGACATTATAAATGTTTTCTTTCGGTAACCGAATAAAAACTTGTGGAACATTCTAACCACACAGATTTTTATTGTTTATGTCTAGATTGCACATGTTGAGGCTGATTCTTATTGTGCTCCATTTCAAAACCCAGTATCTGTATGTGAGCATGTTGCTCTTCCTCTCTTCTCTTTCTTACTATCTTCCTCTCAATTGTAGCTATATCTTCAACTCTTGGGACTAGGCTTTATGAACCTCTGCTCCTAAAGTTCATACACCTGAAATGCAAAGGGAGAGGAAGAAGGAGAATCAGTAACAAAATAAAAAAAAATTGACTTAGTTTCAAGCAAGTGACTAAATCCCAATGTCAAAATCAACTAAAATTTTGGCAACGGCGCCAATTTAATGTTAGGAGTTTTCAAAGCTCCTTATCAAATGATGTAGTATAAGAGATGTTGAACCAATTCTAAGTGATCCTAAAGTAAAGGGAATGCAAGACTATGCTCAATCTAAGTGCAACCAATAAGTGAGATGATATTGAACTAGAATACTACTAAAATGCAATAAAGGGATGATCTTTCTTTCTCAAAATCAAGCAAGAGGACTCATGGGACTAGAAATTTGATCTTGGGATGTAGATCCAATCTAAAGATGGCAAGCTAGCAATCATACACTTTCCTTATGCCTAGATACAATCCTAAACAAGCTCTATATCTAGATGAATGTTCTTTTACTAAAGCAACTCAAGCATCTAATCTCTTAGGTTGAATGTTACTAAAGCAAACATGGAGAACAAGTCTAATGGCAATCTTAACTTCTTTAGCAACTAATCTCTTAGGTAAAGCAAGTTAAAAGCATTGAAGAGTTTGTTCAGGCATTTCATCATACACCTTGTGGGCAGGAAATGCCTAGAGATCCATTTTAGTATGATCAAGACTAAAATGACATTGAGAACCCTCAACAAGCAAGGAAACAAGTAAATCTAGCACTAAACATCCTAGATCTTCTCTAATCACCGTTAATCACTCTAGCCCATGAATCCAAAAGGAGTCTACTCACTAATCTTCATGATTAACCTTAAACCCATGGTTGATTTAAGAGAAATCATGTTGAGAAGCAAGTTGAATCAAACAATCACAAAGAAATAAGAAAAAAAGAAACTAAAGATTCAATCTTTCTTCAAGGTTTCAATGTGTTCTTAGAGAGAAAAGAAGATATTCTAAAAATTAGGTCTAGATTGTATTTATAGTAGCTTAAAACTTAAACCGGGTCAGCCCGACAAACCCAAGTTTGACCCAAGAAACAAATGGGAAACTTAATCTCGGAGTCGACCGCGGCCTGGCCTTACCCGCGTCCAAGGTCCGCGGCCTGATGCTCCCCATCTTGATTTCTCGGGCTCAGATCTGCGGCCTGGCATTGCCCACGAGTGTCATCCGCGGTGCTCAAGTCGTGGGAAGGCGCGGCCTGACGTAGTCCGCGGGATTCGTCCGCGGTCGAAGGTGAGGAAATAGAAGCTCTTGGGTCGTAAACCGCGGCCTGGCGTTGGCCCGCGGGACATTTCCGCGGTATGCCTTCAGAGAATACTTGGTGTGCTCTATTTCCTTGACTAAACCCTTTAATCTTCAACCTGAGCTTCTCCATACCTGAAATAACACACATGCATATGCTATGCACTTAAAGGGACTCTAAATGAAGATAAAATGATTGAAATGAGCAAGGAAATGATGAATAGAATATGTAAAATCTCCAAACATCACCCACTTCCTCGATCTCCCCCTCGATAATATCGCAAAGGTCTGGAATATCCCTCATGTTCTTCTTACTTCCTTTCCTTGATGAAGGAGAAGTCTCTTTGGGGAAGATAGGTAACCGGCCGCGACCCCGAACCTAAGCATGCAAATCAGACCTCGAATCCCCTGGAACGAACAAAGAAAAAGGAAACATGAAACAATCTGAAATCCTCAGTTCCTAGACAACATGTATACAAAAGTATGTCTACAGATAACAGGCGGAATGATACCTTGAGTTATACGAGGCTTTAATCAGTCGATCCACAAGAACAAAACAGTCGTCCAACAAAGAGGATTAGCGCGAGCAAGTTTTTGGGCAACGTCGAGGAAGTCCTCGGGGTAATCCTTTGTGTTCGAGTTCGGAACTGCAATAACAAAACCAAAGACGAGAACAGCGGGTTAGACACAGAACAAACACAAACCTATTTGGCGAAGTATTCTACCAAAGCTCGGGTTCCATAGGACCCTCTAGTCCTCGCCCGGAGGCTCTTCAAACGCGCTGTCATCCGACTTAACATAGAAATACCAACGTTTCCATTCGTCGGTTTTGTTTGGAGGGCTGAGCAAGATGCCTAAACCGGATCGCATCTTCACAGAGAATAAGCCATTCTTTATATTTGACACCGGCGTGAGCTTCTCAAAGGCCCGAACACTCAACGACAAGTCTCTCTCCGCGGCCAACACCATAAGACCCACCGCTATCCGGAACGAGCCATTGATACACTGCAAAATTGCTGCGTCCCGACGAAAATAGTAAGCGGTGACCAATCGCGGTATCGGAAACCAAAGCTTGGTGTCCCTCTGAAAATACGATTCGTAGACGCATTGATACCCAATCGAAGGAGTTCACGGCCTCTGTTTAGCACTCGGGATAATGAATGTAACCCCCTGGCCTCCTCGCTCTCTCAGAATTTTCTTAACAGTACCGACCGACGATTTGGTCGGAAGGAAATTCTCCAAATCTTGTCCTCCGACCACCGACGGACGAGAAAGCTCGGGATGGAGAGCTGGCAATTTTTCGAACAGACCTCCAGGGAAAAGTGAATAGGGGTCATCGGCTCATCGGCTGAAGGGAGAGAATTACCAGGTGAGTCCCTTACTCGAGAACCGTTCGGACCCCCTCTGACCTCCACACTCGCAGATCGACCGACCGACGAGATCCCAATATCCTCTTCGCCTCGTCTGAGTCTCTCGGAATTGACCATGATGAGCAGTTATTGTGATAGATTTAGTCCCTCCATATCCCGCAAAGCCTCTTGGTGTGCCAACTCGGATTCGATCACACGTCGGGTATCGATTTTTCGCTTCTCAGGAACCGCTGAACTAGTGATTACTGATCTACCTTTCTTCGCTGCCGTCAGGCGTCTACCCGAAGACATCAACAAAGCCTAACTATAATGTGATAAAGAGAGAGAACTAGAGAGAGAGAATACCTGTGAGAAGCGATGAAAAATGAACAAATGAGAAGGAAAGGGGGGAACGCGCGTTTCAACGCAATAGCCATCATTAGGTCTATGAGGCCTATTTGCCGCCCAATACGCGTAAACTGGCCCGCGTCTCTTCTGCTTCCCGAGGGAAACCGAGTTTCCGAAAGCCAAAATAAACCATTCTTGGTCAGGATAAACCGGTTCCCCGATAAGGGAAGCGAGTGGACGAGGACTTTCGGAGCCGACTCATTTATTCTCACGACCATTTCAAATTCACTTCACTAAGCACGCGCAGCAATCATAGTGAACTGGGGGGGGGGACTTATTGTATGAGATGGATTTTATCCTCTCCCCAAGGGCCATCGAATAAATGTCACGGCCCATTGCTCAGCCCGATTACACGGGAAGGAGTCAAGCATGCAAGGCGACAAGGAAGTCAAAGCCGAGCATACGTCACCCGTCCGTACCGAGTAAGAAGAAGAAGCCCGCCTAAATGCCCACGAGACAAAGGACGCGATCCATTAGGGTTGCCCGTACAGCACCCTATAAAGACGAGGGAAGATCGAACTTAGAGGGGGATCGGAAAATAAATTGACTAGGCGGCAGCTAAACTAAGGTTTTCACTCATCTTGTTGCTCTTAGATCAGTCCGTACAACTCCGGTTAGCTTTCGAGCACCATAGTTCTCTCTGTACTCGTTCTTTCTTTGATTAATAATACTCTTCTTATTCTCATCTGCTCGTTTACACCTTCGAAATAACCCACCGACGAGTTTTCGTCGATCATTTAACTCAGTTCAAACACCAACCAATAGAGTTCTAAAATAGTTAAAACTCTAGTTTCACCAACCAATAGAGTTATGTTATTAAATATTTAAAAACATAATGAAAAGCAAATATTATATAATTTTTCAAACTATAAAGGATAAAAATAAATAAAAATAGTAACATTTGTCAAAAAAAAAATTAATATTTTCAACAGCGTCAGAAAAACACTAAACACTAAAACCTAAAATCCTAAATCTTTGGATAAACCATAAATTCTTGGGTAAACCATAAACCTTTAGATAAATCTTATACATTAAATCAAAAAAATAAATTTTTAAAACACTATACCCTTAATCTTAACCCCGAAGCACTTAGAAAAAAATAAATAAAACTTAAAATATTTTTAACACTGTTAACAAAATACTAAACACTAATTCTTAAACACTAAATCCAAGAGTTTATTCTTTATCCAAGGGTTTAGGTGTTATGATTAAGGGTTTAGTGTTTTTAAGATTTAGTATTTAGTATTTTTTATTTAGGCGTTAGGATTTATCCGAAGACTTAAGATTCATCCAAATGTTTATGATTTAAGGGTTAGTGTTTTGCTGACGGCGTTGAAAATGTAAAAAAAAAAATTGTAACTATTACTATTTTTTATTTTTTTATTTTAAAAACATAATATAATTTGACAATATTTTATTTTTATTTTTGAAAATATTAAATATATAATTATAATATAATTATATTGGTTTCTCAAGAATAAGTCTTCTTTTAAGTATTACACAGAGTATTTCAAATAATTATGTATGTGTAATAAGAAAATTCAAATAATCATTTAAGAATCACCTTTCTAAGTTCCAATTAGTTCTTAGATTCAATTTTCAGCATTTTACATAGAAATTAGCTTATGCAAAAAGTGTAATCGGAAGAAAACAAAAATCAGAAGCCAACAATGGGCCTACATTAGTATATTCTTTCAAGGATATAGTTATGAATGAGCCCAAAAGTTTGGCCATAGTAACAAAAAGCAAAGCGGCGTTTCAAGGTCTTCTTTTCGAAACTCAAATCAAATGGCGGGATAGAATCTCGAACATTCTCTCTCTCTCTCTCTCTCTCTCTCTCTCTCTCTCTCTCTCTCTCTCTCTCTCTCTAGGTGATGGAACAGATTAGCGATATAGGAGGAGGTGGTGATACAAGGAAGAAGAAGAAGAAGAAGAAGACCATGGTGTCTCTGGGACTGATGTGTGAGAAAGATATTGATGAACTGCGCCTTAAAATCGATTCTTTCATAGCTTCTCCGCTCCAGAGATCCCTCGACTCTGTACTGGATCGAGCTAAAGCCACTGCACAAAGCCAAGGTTATATTTTTAAAATTTGATTTTGTAAGTCATTAATTTGGCAACATCTTTTGGGTTTCGGTTCTGTCTCTGTGAAATTAGGGTTTTTATGTCTTTGGTTTTTGTAGTGGAACTAGCGAATATGAAAGCCAATCTGAGAGAAGCAGAGGATGAGCTCGTTAAAGTGTTGGCAGGTATCAGCTTCACTTCCTTTACCTAAAGGTTATAACTTTCAAGTCTAAAAGTGGAAATAATTACTCAAAAAGCTTATAACTTTGAAGTCTCAATGTGGAGATAATTACCCAAAAGCTTATGAATATACCAAAAAGCTTATAACTTTGGGGATGATATTGTTTTAACATAACATTCTTATTGAAAAGTTTTATCCTTGATTTTCTTTACTATGTTCTTGTTAGGTCAGTAGTATCATGGTTTGCTTACCCTCTTGGATATCTTAAAGTTTGGAATCTTTGCATCTTTTATATATATATTTGATGTTTTTAGTGAAAACCCGTGAAGAGGCAAAGCAAATGGGGTTAAGGGACTCCATTTCCGCAACACAGTCTCGAATCCAAGTGCTTAGAAGGATTCTGCAGTTACAGAATTCCAAGCGGGAAGAGCATGCCAAAACTATCTCCCATAGATTGCAAGGTGTTGTTAGCTTTCTCTCATTAGTGTGTATTGTAATTTTCACCATGACTCAGCTACACACGCTCATAAGAGTGATCTTTGAAAAGTACCAAGCTAACATCTTTCTACGTTTTCTCGTCAAATAAAAGGCTTAGCAGTATACAATGACAGTGCTGGTAAGGCCACGGAAGATAAATCCCATGTCAATGATGCCATCTCTTGGTATAACCAGTCTCTTGGTTTTCACGTTGAAGCTGGGCATGGTAAGAAGAGAAAGAAACTTTTGATTTTATTAAACAGTCCTAGCTGCTCTTTACTATTAAAGTTTGACTGTAGACAATCTTGTCGTTTTACTTATTTTTCAGGAGTTAAGTTTACATTCACGAACATTGATGCAAAAAGCCCTACACGCGAGTTTTCATTCACACTTCACTATGGAAATGACATCTACACACGTGAGTATACACATTTCTTACTGAAGCCAGGCACATCAACTACATTTTAGTGTTTACAAAGTGTTTAGTAACAAGAAGTGTGGTCAATCTTTGATCATCAGTATTGGATTGCAACTCGCAACTAGATGACATTGATGAGATGGTTCAAGATCTGAATAAAACCAATGACCTCTTTGGATTTGTTCGTCTGATGAGGAATAAGTTTAAGAATGCTACCTTTTCTGGTAAATATATGACTCTCATCCTCAGACCCTTTAAGTCGGATACTGTATCTAGTTTGGATGTATGTATTTTGGATTTGAACAAGACTTGTGTTTTTTTTTTTTTATTTGACTTCTCAGAGCTGCCAACACATTCAGAAAATCTGCCGCAGGAAACTTCCATCATATCTGCTTCAGCTCCAGCTATGTCAATTACCACCAATGACACAAACATGTTAACTCCAGAGAACAAGGTACCTGAGGTTCAAGTGAATCGGCGATACAAAAGATCTAGCCATTCCCCACTTCAGTCTCCCGCACCCTCTTCTTCAGTTCGACGTTCTGCTCGCCTTAAGGTAATTGTGTTCTTAATGTTGCACCAAACAAAACTTAAATCTTTCTGAGGGATCCATAGTCGGATTCTTGAACCTATCTTCATAACTCGTAGACATTGTATCTTGTTAACTGATCACGTGTAATCCTATAGTTTCCAACTGATAACTCTGATTCTAACATGTTACACTACAGGCTAAGAAATGAAGGTAGAGCTTTCACCAGGATCAAGGAATACACTAAAGCTGAGACGTGATGGTGGTTCTAGAGACAGCAGACAACAATCTGTTGTTTGAATTTCATAACTCTTATTTACAATGTTGGGTTTATGTATTAGTAATGGTGCTATGTTTATACACCTATTGTTCTATATGCCCATGTTGGTAAATCTATTCACAAGGAGGTAAAGCATGAAAGAATCCTTGTACTATGACACTACGCCATTGGCCTTAAACCGAGAAAAAACATGTCCTTGTCAGAGTCTGATTCACATTATATGTTGACTTTGTCTCGTATCCATCTCCTCTTCCGCCTGCAAATATGAAATGAGAATCTTAAAGGGCCTCATAGGTAAAAAAACAACCTAACCTGGAACTGAGAAAGGATGTAACATCAATGCATAAATTATTCTTACTGCTTCTGTAACTTGAGTGATTGGTGGAGTGTCTTGGAACTGCACACTAGGTGCGTGTATCACTTGCGAAAGTTGCGTCAGTAATGTCTTCCTATAATTAAAGGAACAAACACTTTTAAGACTTAAGAGGTCTATGACTAGATAACAGAGGGACAAGGAATTTGCCAAAGAGGATAAGTTGTGTATTTCATGATACATCTTTTGAACTAACTAGGCAATGAAGTAAACAGGAATGAGAAGATTACTTTATTTTTTCAATATCTTTGTCTGTGTTTAAATCCTCCATGGGGTTTGGCTCGATATGAAGTTGATAATGTGGGGCAAAACACTCGTCGTCCACTCTCATAGGGCGATTGTCGTCAAGATCTTTTCCAACCGCAACAGCCGTCTGCACCAAGGGAAACAGAAAAAAAAAACACCATTCAAGAACAGAACTTGTACGAATGTAACTGAAGTTACTAAAGAGACCTCATAGCACCAGCAACGGGCAACATTTCCAAGGGTGTGACCTTGACCACCAAAGAGCATGAGAGGAACATTAAATGATCTTATGAACCGGAGACAAGCAGCGTGAGCCTTGATAGTCAAGTTGAATTTACCCAACTCATCACCAGCTAGTGAATCAGGGCCACACAAAAGAACAATTGCTTCTGGTTGATAAACCTCCATAGCCTTGTGGATAACAGGTACGCATAAAGTGGTGAAATTTACATCGTTCAAACCATTCTTCAGTGGTGCATTTAGAGAATAGTACTCTCCCTTTCCTACCCCGTAGTCTGTTATATCTCCTGTTCTTTTGTGGAAAGAAAGAGTCATAACTCTGTCGGTTTTGTTGAACGCTTCTTGTACTGCATCCCCATGGTAATAGCCGATATCTATGTAGAGCACTCGCTGGCAAAACCAAAGTCATTTTGAAAAGTGAAGTTACCAACTCATGTAGAAGAGGCAAAGTTACTAAGTAAATTAGAAGGTTCTCTATATCTCAAAGATTCAACTATCAACGCTTAATCAAAATTCAAGAAACCATTCAGAGGCAAAAGTTACTAACTCACTCAAGTAGAAGGTTCCCTTTACTTGCGAACCAAGAAACATTAAGATTCAAGAATCAAAGAAGTAGTTAGTTACCTTGAAGACCTTGAGCAACTCGAGGATCCCAAGCACAACGTCGTTGACATAGCCAAAGCCACAAGCCTTATCTCTCTTTGCACGGTGCCTCCCGCCGGACCAATTGATGGCGATATCAGCTTCGTTTCGGCTCAGTTTGCCGGCGGCTCCAATAGAACCACCAGCGTATATAAGGCAATAATCGAAGAGGCCACGGAAGACAGGGGAGTCCCACTCGTCTAAGTTGAAGCGCTTGAGTGAAGTATCGGTTAGGGCTTTGGACCTAGCCGCGTCGACGTAGTCCGGCGTGACTGAGCGGAGGAATGATATGTAGTCCGGCGAGTGGAATAAAGTGAGATCTGAATATTCTGCGAGTCTAGGGCGGATGAATTCCATGTGACGGTGAAGGTCATAGCTGCGGATGAGGTTGTGAGTCGTGCTGATCTGTAGGGCTTCCCGTCCATTTCCTTCGCCGATGCATGGCTCGTAGACGTAACTCACTCGTCGTTTCCTTTCGTCGAACCATCCCCAAGCCAAGCTCGCGGCAGTCTCCATCTTCTTTCCGCCAAGATGCCGTTTGATTTTATCTTTTTTTGTTATTTCTGTATTTATGATAAATATTAGTAATAACTGTTTTAAAACATTTTTGTATTTTCCTACCAAAAAAAAAAATAAATTTGTATTTAAATATTATAAAATATTAAAAGCTTCACGAGAAATTTTACTTTGCATCACCTTCAGCTATACATCAACTACTAGCGTCATTTGTCTAATCTTATATGAGCTTTATCATATATCTACTATAATTAAAAGGGTTTATTCTAGAGATTTTAAGCTATCCACGTCATTTATTATATTCAGTCAATAAAAACATTTTATTCTGCCACGTCATTTTATTCTCTCTGCGTTTTCTTCGCCTCTTCTTTCTTCTTCTATGGCGATTCGATTTCTAGACTTTCAATTTCTCGACCGAAGTCGTTTCATAGACACCAGTCCTTCACTCCACCCCCTTGCCATGAATCCCTCTTTAATGGGTTCCTCTCGCACAGGTACGATCTACCACCAGTGCCCTTGAGAGGGAGTTCTCTGATGACATTTGTAGCTAGGTAAGACAAGTGGTGACGATTATCATTTCGATTAGCTGAAAATTCACGAGCAGGAAACTGTAGGTTTGTACAAGCAGATGACAGGCAACATCGGTGGAGGTATCTCCAATTCAAAGCCTTATTCTGATGCTATGCAGCTGGCGGCGTTGATTACGCACGGCTTCCTCGATGTCAACGGTACGGGTTCTTTCTGTTTATACCAAAAGATGTTTGGTACGGTTTACTTCTTTCTGCTATAAAAAATTTTTGTAGCAAGAGTATAGAAAACTAGACTTATCTTTTCTGTTCGAATGTTAACAGACGGAGAAACAAAATAAATAAAAATTAGACTCGCCGGGAGATGCTATAAGACGCAAGGTTGCCATTGAGAAGGCTAATGCACGTAGAATTGCTAGAGAGTCTATGGATTTAATTGAAGACAAGCAGCTAGAACTGATGGATTTGGCTGCTACTAGCAAAGGATTGTCCTCGGTGTTACAGCTTGATCATGATACGTTGCAGAACCTTGAACTGTATAGAGGTATGATCTCTTTTCCAAGCCGTGGTGAAATTGATTTAGCAACAACCATAATAAGTTCAGTCGAGATCTTGCAGTTTATAGCAGATATTCTACTTTTCAGATTCTTTGAGCACATTTCCACCAAAGGCTTTGCAACTGAAAATGCCGCTTACATTTTCTCCATGGAAAGATTCTGAGGAAAATGTTGGGAACCTTTTTATGGTATGCTCGATTAACCGTTACTCTCTGCGTATGCTACCTCTTACTTGAAATTAGTATAACAGAATAACTTTGGTTTCTTTTAAGGTTTGGAGATTCCTAATATCATTTTCTGATTTTTGGTTCTGGGGATATATGTATTAGTCTGACAAGGTAAAACTTATATCTTCTTTCTGTAGCTTCGTTTCAAGGATATTTGGTCATGCTACAGAAGATTCACATTCAAAATTTGGCATTGTTCGTTCACTTACCGTGTGCATATCTCTCTGTTAGATTCAAGGAGATCTGCTGCTTCATCGTATTTCTTCAATTCATTTAGAGGTCAACATATGTTTGAATTCCCCCGCTCCAGTGTCTGAGGAGACTATTGGTGCTATGTTCCCAAAGATCGGTAAGTTGGTTTCCCATGCTATCAGATCTCCCCATTAAGCATTAATATCCTTTTTTTTTTCTTCTTTTGTTATAACTTATAATACGGGCCTGGTAGTAATCATATGGACAACACTCACCTTTATGTTAGTATTCAGGCTTTTCATGACTATGTAAGTCCCTCTTTAGTACTCATCTGGGATCTCATTGCTTTCTTTCATTCCATTGTTCTTACTCTGTATTTGATATATATATATATATATACATATCCTATTTTAGGACTCAAGATTGATGGGGGAGATACACATTACTCTTCTAAGAGTATTTGAGGTACATTGATATCTTTGCTCTTTATATATTCTGGTTTGATTTTCCTTTCTGGTATTATTATTTTTTAAATGTTCTAAAACGTAACTTGAACAGGCATTGGATACACTTGGGAATACCAAGTAAGGGTTAATATGAAAATACTTGATGTAGTTGAAAGGCTCTGGGCCGATGGAGGCAACAATGCAGGCTTGGTTAATCGGAAAGATGTAAGTAGATAGAATTCTTATAGTATTCATTTAAGAGTCAGCTAATCTACAAAGTTATATGTTTCAGTGGTAGGTCATACATATAACATACAATTATAATCTACCGTAGGTGTATGATGTTTTTTGTATTCTATATTTTGTTTGCTGTTTAGGTTCCCATTATTTGTGTGTGGAGACTAAAGGTTGTGAAGATATCATTTCTACTATTCGCAGTGGTTCAGCAGTTGAATTTGCTTTTGCATCAATTCTGGAGAAAGGGTTACTGGCTCCGCACAAGTCCAAGCATCGGTTGACACCTGGAACTGTCAAATTTTCAGCCTTGCATGTTCTGTCTCTTGAGGGAAGCAAGGGTCTGACACTGTTCGAACTTGCCGACAAGATTCAGGAAATCTGTATATGTTACTGTAATTGAAAAAATTTCATTTACTTATTTTTTTTTGGTTATCTTTTGAAGAAATCTGAACTTGGGAACCTGAGCACAAGCAAGACACCAGAGGCTTCAATCTCTCTTGCATTAACAAGAGAAGAAGCATGGGAAGAGATTGAGAATGTTGGAATCAAGTGGAGTACTGAGTTGGGGAAGGTCGAGGAAGAGAAATAGAGATGAGAATGATCCAGAAGCCAGAAGCCAGAAGTTGTGTTAAGCTACAGAAGATGTCTCTCTGCTGCAATTAGCCATTAAGATGATCACTGGTCTACAAATCTGCGTTTTCTAAAGTGGAGACAAAGGTTGTTGAGAATTTCATAGAGGTTTTTTATATCGTGCTCTTATTCCTATTCATCTAAGCAAATTTAATAAAAACTTCGCCTCTCTCTAAACACCAAAGTGAGTTTAAATAATGAGTTAACCGTTTTTATTCTTTTCACTTCTTATAAAACCAGAAAATAGTGTAAAACAAATTAAACAACTTCTGCTTATATTATAAAATAGTCATTGTTGTGATAAATGTTTGTCAAATTCATAAAATTCAAGCCAAATAAAATGAATGAATCTAATAGATGTTTATCCTTTTTCTCACCAAATTCAAATTCAAAAAATATTTTTTTGTGACATTTGATAAATTAAATATTAAATTAAAAATATTTATGTTTGAAAAAAATATTTTTTGTAACATTTTGATAAATTAAATATTTAATAGAAAACAGTTATTGATGTGATAAGATTTTTTCCCAAATCCATCAAATTCAAGCCAAAGACAAAAAATGAATGAATCTAATTGAGGTTTATCCTTTACCGCACCAAATTCAAATTTGATAAATTACTTTTTTGTAACATTTGATAAATTTAAAATATTTAATAGGAAACCACAACCAAAAAAAAACAAGTAGCCAAAACATAATTTTTAAAAATATTTATAATAAAATATAAATAGCTAAAATAAATATAATTTATATAATGGAATACACAATAAATCGAAATTACATTATTTTACACATTTATAATTTAACAAAATTATATAGACGCACCTGACTAGAGAAAACATACACAATGTATTAGTGCAAGCAACCGATGAATTGTCATAAACCTCATTAATAGGAGGTGAAAACGACTATTATTATGTTTAGACACTGGAAGCAATGTCAACCTCACAATAAACGGTTCTGAATGAACCATTTAAAACAGCCAAGGAAAAACATTTTCCTTCAGAATAAGTTTCTTGAGTGTCACTACTCACACCTGAAGCTACACGAGAGGCAAAATAAAATGAAAACTTAGAAGCACCTGAACTGTTTAGTCAAAACTTAAAAAAAACATATCAGTCATAACCTTGCCAGGTTAGAAAAGGAGCCTCAGATTTGATAACCCACTTAAATCACACTCAAAAGACAAAGTTGAGAAGCTTCCATGATTATTTAAATAGCTTATCGTGGTTTTCTATATTGTTTTGTTATAAGAGAAAAACCTCAGTTACATATTCTGATTTAGTGCATAATCGCTTACATAACAACTACAATATAAATAAAACCACAACACAAAATTTGTTATATCTGGGTGATAAATTATTTAATCAACAACTAGAATCTCATTGAGTAATAATTGTATTAAATTATTGTAACAGTTTACCCTTTTTTTAAAAAACTGAGTAAATAGATGTTTATGTATTGACTATTTTGCATTACATGTATGTGTTGCTACTTTTTTCTAACAGTCCTATGTTTAATAAACATTGATTTAATTAAATATTCAAACTATTATTCTAATTTGGTTTAGTTGTATTATGGTTTAGGGAATCTACAATGCATATACCTAACATACTGGAACACCACACGTAGAGTTGCCAAATATTATTTATACAACATCACTTTTTAACAAAAACATAATGGCACGGCATTTTTGCGTAAAAGAATTTCCAGGCGTAGCCCGGAAAAAGGATCTAGTATATATATAATACTATGGTTTTGCATGCACTACGCACAGGATTTTTGACTTTGTTAACTGGTAGATTTAAGATTTATTTAAAGTTGTGTACTGTTATTTCTATACAATCTCTAAATAGTACCATAGTTGTGATTTTCTTATGAGAAATATTTTATTTTCTTTCGTCAGCATATTTATTTATTTATTTTTTAAATTTGTTTTAGGTTATTTACTGTCATCATGTTCCTATGAATTCATTGACGTATTGTTGTGTATTGTAGTGTTCATCCTGACTTTACAACTATACCTTAATTAATTTGTATTGTAGCAATTGGATTATGCTATTTTGTTAATCTTAATTCATTTGTTTTATTAACTTCCCACAAATATTAAGACAGAAAATAGGGAAAATGTAAGTGAGATTCACTCTTTTTTTTTTGTAGACTTGAATTTGATGAAAAGTGAAAATGCTGATGTAAATAGATTTTCTCTTTTTAATACTTTTTATTTAATTCGAAGTTATATTTTTGATTATTTTACGTGTTCTCATCAAACTATTATTTGTTGACTAAAGTTTGTCATCAACTTTCAAAAAAAAAATTTTGTCATCAAGCTTAAGTTACGTTATGTATTCCCACTAATTTTCAAAATATATTAGTTATATTTGTTATTTTTATTCAAATGATTTTTTTTAGAAAAAAATTAATTTTTAATTTTTTTGTAGTTTTAAAAACATACCTTCAAGAGTTGGTTAAAATAGGAAATTAAAATGACTTGTGAAACATTTATATTAGTTTTGTCACTGTAATTGTTGATTTATGTCGTTTCAAAACGAAATTCTCCTTCACCTCCATGATTTAGACATATCCAATCAAAATCTACAACATGTTTAGGATATCTTTTTGAATAATCTTGAAAATTCCTCAATTTAATCTACAACATGTTTAGAATATCTTTTTAAATAATCTTGAAAATTCCTCAATTTAATCTACAAATTATAATTTCCTAGAATGTGACAATTAAACTTAATCCTTACCGTGAAAAAAGTAATTTTGTTAACTAGTAAAGGAAATATTTTTTGGCTACCTAATCTAATCAATATTTTTTTATATCAATCAAACTAAACATTTGGGGGCATATGCAACTATGCTTACTATTAGTGATGGGCATAACTCACACCCAAAAAATAGCTCAAGAGTGGAGGATTATCCATACACTTATATATTGTCCAAGGACCACAATTGTGTCCGATGTGGGACAATCTAATAGCCCCTTTCGAGATGTGCGTGCGAAACGATCCACAGAGAAATAACCCAAGCCCAAAATCTCGGAAATACCACAGCATATGGACCACTTTTACAGGCTACATAGGTAGGAAACTGTTTATGTAGGACATCATAATGTTGGGCCAAACATGGCTCTGATACCATATTAGTGATGGGTCTAACTCACACCCAAAAGCTAGCTCAAGAGTGGAGGATTACTCATAGACTTATATATTGCCCAAAGACCACAATTGTGTCCGATGTGGGAAAATTTAATAGCCCCTCTCGAGATGTGGGTGGGAAACGGTCCATAGGGAAACAACCCAAGCCCAACATCTCAGAAATACCACAGCAATGGGTCACTTTTACAGGCTACATAGGTAGGAAACTGTTTATGTGGGAAACCATATGTTGGGCCAAATCTTAGGCTTTGATACCATATTAGTGATGGGCCTAACTACACCCAAAAGTTAGCTCAAGAGTGGAGAATTGCCCATACACTTATATATTTCCCAAGGACCACAATTGTGTCCGATGTGGGACAATCTAATACTTAGAAAAATATTATTGAAGTTATAAGTTTTTAAGGCTCCTAAGACAAATGTTGTAGTATAAGAGATTATCGAACCAATTCTAAGAGATTTTAAAGCACCGAGAATACAAGTACTCACTTAATCTAAGTGCAATTGAATAAATGATGGTTTTGAACTATAACTAAGAATAAGAAAAGCGATAACTAAAATAACTTCCTTGATTAAGAGAAAGGAGAACCCATGGGGGTAGGGATTAGATCTTGGGTGATCAAACTTCAAACTAAGGATGGTAAATGATCAATTAAACTATCAACCTTAAGCCTAGACACATCTCTAAACAAGCTCTATGTCTAGATGAATGCTCATTTACTAACATAACTCAAACATCAAATGTCTTCGGTTGTATGTTATAAAAGTAATCTTTAAGAACAAGTTTATTAGCCATCTTAACACCTTTAACAACAAATGTCTGTGGTAAAGTATGTTAAAAGCTTAAGAGAGTTTGGTTTAGGCATTTCATCTAACACCTTGTGAGGTGGGAAATGCCTAAATCTCAACTTTTGAGAGGCCAACTCAAAAGATGCATTAAGAATACTCTACTAGCAAGGAATAATAGAAATCTACACTAAACATCCTAGTTCTAGCCTAATCACCCTTAATCTCCCTGTCCCATGAATTCAAAAGTGGATTACTCACTAATCTTCATGATTCCTCTTAAACCCATATTGGATTCAAGCTTAATCATGTAAATATGAGTAGAAAATTCAATGAAATAAAACAAGGATCACAATAACAATGAAGAATGATTCATAGAAATGAACTTTTCCAAGAAGTTTTTTTGTTTTCTCTTCAGATCAAAAGATAACTGCCTGGTAGGCTCCAAAAAGTCCTTAAACTTAGGTTTTTCAAGTGTACAAACATAAAATAAATGACCAAAAGTTCCCTGAAATAACTTAAGTTTTGACCAAACAAATGACGCAGAGCGACCTGGCCACGTCGCTCCAGTAGGTCGCTATGGCTGGGAGCGACCTATGGAAGTCGCTCCGGGAGGTCGCTCCAGGGGCTCTTTCGGCTTCCAGATTTGATAAAAAGGCGGGCGACCTAGGTACGTCGCTGTGACCACGTCGCTCTAGTTTGGAGCGATCTTGGTAGGTCGCTCTGGCAGGTCGCTCCGGCTTGGAGCGACCTTGGTATGTCACTCTGGCAGGTCGCTCCAGGAGCATTGTTCTGGCACGTCGCTCTGGCTTGGGAGCGGCCTTGGTAGGTCGCTCTGGCACGTCGCTCCCAACTCTGCTCGTCCAATGATCACTTCTAACTCCTCTTTTGGACCTCAAATGCATACAATCACCTCCAAGAATTTCAAGGATACTCCAATACCTGATAAAAACTCATGTATGCAAAATGCAACCTAGAAATGACTAAATCCTAGTCTATATGATCAAAATGCATATTGATAAATGGATAAAACAATGGAAATATGCAAGACATCAATTATATTTCAAAAATAATTCGAGAATAAGAATCTATAGTTGATATGGGCATGTAAACTTATCTTATTACCTTATTATATTGGTCCGTATTAAGCGCATATCTTTACTTCGTAGTCGTCGTTTTGACCAATTTTTACCCTTTTTTCTGGCTCAAGGTAAATGTTAAAATATTATATATATTATCCTCCTTTTTATTAATTTAATTATTGTAATAAGTTTTAGGAAGTCGTAAGAAAAGCTGAGTAACCAAACAGAGTGTCTCCCCAAAAAGTAACAATTTTCTAATTTTATAATAAAATCCCATTTGTTACAAAAAAAAAGAAAAATAAAATAAAATAAAATAATAATAAAATCCCACTTGCCCAGTCTCTTCTTCTTCATCTCAGTTCTCTCTCTATTTCGCCTTCACGAACTCATAACACTAAGGCCGATTGGCCAAACAAACTTATAGTATCAGAAATTAGAGAGGTTGGGCACTTGAAGACATAAAGAACTATCCATGGCCTCCCTTTGAGCTCTTGTGAATAACCGGCGAGAAGAACCATCAATGTTCCTCGTCATGATATCTTTGAGAAACTGATTGGAACACTTATTAAGCTAGATTGCTCTTTAGTTGGAGAATTTTGGGCCGGGTTTAGTGGCGCAGCATCTAAGCTCTGTTATCAATCTCCCAAGGCAAGTACTTTACTTCTGAATTCTAGCATTTTGTCTACTTAGTTATGTTAAGTGTTGACATATTTTGAATTATCTGATCTCTCACCGTTTTCAATTGTTGAATTAACATTATAGCAAAGCGGAGCGATCAAACACCAAGAAACCCTAAAGAATGTGATATATTAAATAGTATCAACTTGAAGCGAGGGCTTATACCTTATGAATGTGGGAGACCGTAGTCTCTATTAAACATGATGTACATTTTCAGGCAGTTTCCTCTCGTGTGCTAAAGCTGGTAGACGTGTCCTCATGTAACCATGGTCGTCATAGCATAGAAACTGAGTTCGTGTATCACTGATATCAGATTCATGAGACTTAGAAATCCTTGTCCCACTCTTCTCACTCTAAGTCTTTAAGATTGATCACCAATATCTTTATCTTCTCCATCTTGTGTTCTCTTAACCATGCCTGCAGGAAATTTTGAGGTTCAATTAGGAAAGTTGCTTTGTTAAAATGTGAGCAATATGTGATAAGGTTAATCAGTTTTGGTAAATGATTAATGGCTGTCCTTACAGATTCAATTCTGCGACGGTGAGCTTTGGTAACTGTTGGGTTTCTCTAGACAGTGATGAACCTTCGATGATCTGCTTCTGAAAAATTCATAACCAACTCAGCATTCCATAGCAAAGCACCTCATTTAGAGCATGTGACTAAGTTCTGTTTCCTTGCTTTAGTGGTTTAGTGTTTCCTAAAAACCATTGTGTTGTTTGATTAAGTTAAATGAAGATGTGGAGCAAAAATAAATATGGTTGTTCGTATTTGCATATATTTTAAATATTTCTTTAAATGTACTTAGTGGGTTTGAAAACTGTACTTAAGAAATTTATATTTTAAGTTGTCCAGTGAGAGTTTCTAGAGAGTTTCTTAATTAGGGGTCATTAAAAAAAACTTAAGATAAAATTTATTTATTAAATAAAATAAATTAAAAGATAATATTTAAAACATAGATTTTTTTTTAAAAAAAAAACTAGTATAATAATCGAGAATAATTTGGAAAAACATCCGATCTCAATTGTTATCTTCATCACGTTCAACTTTAGATTGTTTCGTAAATAAATTTTTTGATTAAGAGAAGAAGAGGAAATAAACTTGTTTTGGTCGAAATGTGTCTCCAAATTAAGGATCGGTAACTGCATTTTAATTTAGTTTTCATTTAATTAAATGCTGTAATTTCTTTCAAACCTCTCTTTAAAACCTGAGATAATGAATTAATGATGGTCTGGCCCTTTCGTTAATTTCGCCTGAGATATTACAATAAATATATCTTACTCATGTGTGTGTTTTAACCGGACTATTTAGCTTCATCTTACTTTTTTGGTATCCTCAACTCTTGTTGTGAATATAATGTGACGCTCTCAACTCTTCATTTCCGAACCTTTGAAGATCCATTCGGCCTCTAGCTACTTCCGTGAGTGTCTTCCCGGCCCTATGTAGTATTATATCCATGATTTCAAGAGAAGCAGTCTTTAGCCCTAATTTTCTCAAGTTACTTGTATCTAAAGCAACGAAATATCACAGAAACCAGAGACATATTTTCTTCTAAGAGAAGAACAGAATAACCCACAAGAGAAGAACCTCGCTGGGAAAAAAATTATAGTGCTTTTTTCACTTTGAAGAAAAGAGGGAAATAAACGTGACTCACAAGTAAAAGTATATTTTTCCATTATCTTTAAAGGCTAAAGGATCTACCAACCAAAAATCGCAGAAACCAGAAACTAAACTTGTGTTGGAGCAAACGAATTATGGTTGTTTTCACCAGACTCACCATCCTATATACATTGTCAAAAACTCATCTCCATGTACAAAACTCTAGAGTATTTCACCATATTCAACGACCATTTCCTTCCAATCATTAGCTAGTCCCGACGTCATCACTCGTCTCAGCAGCAGGATTACCAACAGAACTGTCTTCTCCAGCTTCACTTTCTGCCTTGTCCTTTTCAGTTCCTTCAGGCCTATCTTGGACCGAATGATCATCGCCTAGGCTTAGATTGGCTCTCGTTGAATCTCCTTCACTAGCAGAGCTTGGACATTGATCTGTAGAAGCCACATCTCCAGAGACAGGTTGATGCACTACGTCTCCACTGTTACTTGTTTCGCCTATGCTTCCTGTAGATGCAGGGACAGGCTCTTTCTTGTAAAGCGGACGCATTTGGCCACGGATATCTGATTTAAATACAAAAACGAAAAAAAGGGTAAAATCACAGCAAGGTTTAGGCGTGATATATATATATATATATATATCACTTATATTTAATAAGAAAAGGAATATTAACACATACCTTCTAGTTGTATAGGCGTGATATCAAACTCTTGACACCAGCTCTCTCTATTTGATTCCAAGTCCATTCTTACGTACTTAGCAGCGAGGAAAAAAACAGCTCCTGCTATGTGACGTGGCTTATACTGCAGGCAGAGTGTCGTCCAGTAACTGCAAATCACTTGTGACTCTGTATAAGAGCGGGAAAAAAAAACAAGCAACGCCTATACATAACCCATCAAAATTCTTAGAGATTTTGAAAGACAATTACCTATCCATGACAAATCTCCTTGCAACTCGAAGAAACTGGGCCTTAGTAGCGTCGTCAAGGATATATTTATCAATTGCTACGATAAGAGGACTAAAAGGAAGATCAACACTGACATCAAAGTTGAATGTAGCAAAAACAAGCTTCTCTCCACTTAATACAAGCTCTTTCTGCTGTTCATATACTTCCTGCATAAGTGAAACAAACATTTTTATGATCTAATTCACGAACGAAGTTTGAGATGGACAAGGAGGGTTGAATAAGTAGGAAAACCTCTCTCTGATCAGGTTCAATAGCCTTCTTGTGTATGATCTCATGAGAAACAATAATAACTTGTTTTAAGTCCAGTCGAGTTGCTTTCTCAACCTTCCCAGCAATGAACATGCAGATTGTTGCAATTGTCTAAACGTAACAAGGCAAAATAATGCATAAGAAGTAGCAATATACACGAAAAGCAACCAAAAACAATGCCTTTTTATTCAAAACAAAAACAAAAACCAGAGAGGTTGATCTCTATCACAGATGGTTTTTCATTCAAGTAATCAGGTAGAGTTCTCCTGATCAATGATAAGAAATCATTTAGTAGAGGTCCAAAATCATATGACTCACCAATCTGTCATTCTTTGCGTGAGACTGAAGAAGGAAGAATCTGTGACAGAGCGCAATAGCAGTGGCGAGCACAATCGGGTGACTGCGTTGGTTGAGAGATTATTAAATATTCGTTAAAGCAAACAAAACCAACCTAGAGTATCAATAAATGACTGCACTAGATCAGACTATATAATAGTAGATCAAAGTCTATATGTCAAAAGGACCCTAGTCAATATAGAAACTAAACTAGCTTGAAGCGGCAAAACAGAGACAGCAAAGAAAAAGAAACTTACACTTTGAGTCTGAGACCGAGTTCTTTCAAGAATGTGCAGTATGAGTTGCGTAGACGAGTTTCTTCCTCCAAATCGATACCATCTTGCCTTGATGGGGAGTTGTTTTCTATTTCTTCTCTCGAAACATACCATCCATCATCACCAGGCAACATATTCTATAATGTAAATCAAAAGAGAGCGGTGATCCAAGACTGATTCTAAGCAAGGGTAAGAAGGGAAATCAAATGGAAACAACTGATCAACGGCAATTGGAAACAGAGGATCAAGATAGATTCAAGGTCATAGATAAATTCAAGATGCGATCTTTCGTAAAGGGTCAAGAAGAAGATTGCAAATTGCCAAGAACTCGAAAGGAAAAAGAAAGTTGCATTCTTGTTGCATCTCAAACAAAACCCACGACGACGAAAGAACCCATTTTATAATGAAAAACCGCAGAGAGTCTAAGAAGAAGAAAAGAAAAAGGATGGAAACTTAACCTAGAAACGAACGAACGAGGAAGAAGATTGAGAGAGTACTCACTCGTCTTCTCTACTGACTCACGCTCTTTTTCAGTCGTTGGAGATTTTGATAATACAAGAGGGCGCGAGCGCGCAAACATAAATACTCTCTAGTTTGGCAAAGTTAACTGCTAACCAATCTTATTTACACACGTGTACAGGTAATTTCAAAATAAAAATCAATACAATACAGTTTCTTTCTCCGATGTAGGTTTTGTCAATAAAAAATTCCACACAATACAGTTTTCATATTGAAACCAAAGCACCAACTAATATTTCAGTATTTGGATGACGTGGTTCAAGAATTGGATAAAACCAATGACCTCCCTCTTTGGATTTTTTCGTCTGATGAGGGATAAGTTTAAGAATGCTACTTTATCTCGTAAATATACTGACTATGACCTTCAGACCCTTTTATCTCTCAAAGTCAGACATCTAGTTTTGGATTTGAAGTTTGAACAAGACTTGTGTTTTTCATTTGACTTCTCAGAGCTGCCAACACATTCAGAAAATCTGCCGCAGGAAACTTCTATCATATCAGCTTCAGCTCCAGCTATGTCAATTACCACTGACACAAGCATGTCAACTCCAGATAACAAGGTAGCCATTTCCCACTTCAGTCTCCTGCACCCACGCCTTAAGGTGCCGGATACACAATTATGTTCTTAATGTTGCACCAAACCAAAACTCAAATCTTTTTGAGGTTCTATACTTTCCACAAGTAGGATTCTGGAACTTATCTTCATAACTCATGGACACGTATCTTATTAGCTGATCACGTGTAAGCCTATGGTTTCCAACAGATAACTCATATACTGATTCTAACATGTTACAGACTAAGAAATGAAGAAGGTATAGATCTGTTTTCCTTTTCACCAGGATCAAGGAAAACACTAAATCTGAGATGTGATTGGTATTCTAGAGAAAGCACAGCAGACAACTATGTGTTGTTTAAACTTCATATAATATCTCACTACTATTGTAATCCCACGCTTATTTACAATGTTGATTCTTGTACTAGTAATGGTGTCATGTTTATACACCTATTGTTCTTTCTATATGGTAAAACTATTCACAAGGAGGTGAAGTCTGACTGATTCATAACTTGCACTACCAGTCAATATACGTTGATTTTATCTCGTCCCCATGTCCTCTTCCGCCTGCAGATATGAAATGAGAATATTAAGGGCCTCAGAACTAAACCCGGAACAGAGAAAATATGTAAAATCAATGCATAAAATTATTCTTACTTCTTCTGTAACTTGACTGATTGGTGGAGTATCTTGAAACTGTACACTGGGTGCGTGTATCACTTGTGAAAGTTGCATTAGTAGTCTCCTCCTGTAGTTGAAGGCACAAGCAAATTCATAAACTATGATTGGCTAACCATGGCATTGAAGTAAACAGGTATTAGAAGATTACTTTATTTCTTCAATATAGACGTCTGAGTTTAAATCCTCCATGGGGTTTGGCTCGATATGAAGTTGATAATGTGGGGCAAAACACGCATCGGACACAGTGATAGGAAGATCGTTGTCAATTTCTTTTCCAACCGCAACAGCTGTCTGCGCCAAGGGAACCAGAAAAACAAAAACAAAAAAGCACCATTCAAGAACAGGACTTGTAACGAATATAATTGAATGTTGAAGTTACTAAAGAGACCTCATAGCACCAGCAACGTGCAACATTTCCAAGAGAGTGACCTTGACCACCCAAAACCATGAGAGGAACATTAAATGATCTTATGTAGCGGAGACAAGCAGCGTGACCCTTGATGGTCAAGTTGAATTTACCCAACTCATCACCAGCTAGTGAATCAGGGCCACACTGAAGAACAATTGCTTCTGGTTGATAAACCTCCATAGCCTTGTGGATAATAGGTATGAATAAAGTGGTGAAATGTACATCGTTCAAACCATTCTTCAGTGGTGCATTTAGAGAATAGTACTCTCCCTTTTCTACCCCGTAGTCTGTTATGTATCCTGTTCCTTCCCCAGACTTGTGAAAAGAAACAGTCATAACTCGATTAGTTTCGCTGAATGCTTCTTCTACTGCATCCCCATGGTAATACCCAATATCTATGTAGAGAACTCGCTGTCAAAACCAAAGTCATGTTAAAAAGTGTAGAAACATCTTGCATCAACGCTTAATCAAATTCAATAAGCCATTCAGGAGCAAAGCTACTAACTCAAGTGGAAGGTTCCCTACAGCTCAAGACTCAAGAATCAACGCTTATTAATCAAATTCAGGAAACCATTCAGAGGCAAAGTTACTAACTCAAGTTAGAAGGTTCTTAACAGCTCAAGATTCAAGAAACAACGGTTAATCATCAAAGAAAGTAGTTAACCTTGAAGACTTTGAGCAACTCGAGGATCCCAAGCACAACGTCATTGACATAGCCAAAGCCACAAGCCTGATTTCTCTTGGCACGGTGCATCCCGCCGGACCAATTGATGGCGATATCAGCTTCGTTTCGGCTCAGTCTATCGGCGGCGCAAAGAGAGCCACCAGCGTATCGACGGCAATATTGGAAGAGGCCAGTGAAGAAAGGGGTGTCCCACTCGTCCATGTTGAAGAGCTTGAGGGAAGTATCATCATCGGGTTCTAACTTCTCCAAGTTGACATAATGCTGCGTGACAGAAGCAAGGTATGCTATGTATACCGGCGAGTGGAACTCAACGAAATCTAAAGATTCTGCGAGTCTAGGGCGGATGATATCCATGTCGTTGTGGAGGCCATAGCTACGGATGAGGTTGTGAGTCGTACGGTTCTGTTGTGCTTCCCGTCGATTTCCTTCGCCGATCGATGGCTCGTAAATGTAGCTCACGCGCCGTTTCCTTCCGTCGGGTTTCGAAGTCAAGCTCGCCGCATTCTCCATCTTCTTTCTCTTTCTTTTTCTTTTTCTTTTTCTCTGCGTTTTTCTTTGTTTCTTTTTCCGCCAAGAAGCGAGAAAAAATTATTTTATATTGCGCTATTTCAGAATTTATATCTTTATTCTATTTCGCAACGTAAATATAATCTGTTATTATCAAGCACAACGTCAATACAAATGTATCAAGCACAATGTATTAGCAAACAGATACAAATACAATAGTACTTACTGACAATAATAAATTGCATTTACGTATGAGATGGTCAAGTAAAATGGTAAATGCAGATCCAAACGAAACTTCTAAAACGAATGGTTTTGTACTGAGAATATTTGGAGATTCAAGTTGAAATATTTGCACTAATTGATACTATAGTCTATAGCCGTCTCAGATATTAAAAAAAAAAAAACCAAACTTTTGCATAGGTTCCTGAGATTAATTTAGACTTTGGTTCGAAATCTTTTAATCATCTAAAAACAGAATAACTTTCTGTTATATGTCATGATCGTCATATGTGGACTGTAGACGTTTTAATTGAACTGCTGAGACTAAATTATTGGACAATCTTAAGCTTCATCTTACTTATATTGTTGGGCATTGCAAAAGAATAAAATCTAAGAAAATATAAACAATTGATTAGAGGCAGTCGATTGCTGAAATGAAATCTTTATTCCGTAACTAAAAACACACTGAATTAAAATTTTTATTCCATAACTAAGAAAAAACACGATTCATTCACATGGGAAGATTTGAGTTTGAAGGAAAGGCATCGACATTAGTTAATAGTTAACTTAAAGCCACTTTAAATCACACCAAACCGATTTCTTTGCTTAATGCAATGAAAGAAAAAAAAAACAATAATATTCGATGCCTGAAATGTCTAAACAACCCCTGTGATGGTGAATATTTCATTTTTTTATATTCGATTGGGTCCCACAGTGACGTCAATTCCTTCCTATAAATAGACTCCCTTCGACCCACACAAATCTCTGTTTAAGGATACAACACCACTCCCAAATCTCCTCTTCCCCAAAATACTCTCAGAATCTTTTAAAGTCCAGAAGCTTCTTCTGAGCCCTAACAATGGTGACAACGAAGAAGAGCGAAAGCAGTCTCAAGTTCCTCTGCAGTTACGGCGGTAGAATACTTCCTCGTTCTGTAGACGGAAAGCTCCGTTACGTCGGCGGATTCACCAGAGTCCTCTCCGTTGTTGATTCCATATCTTTCTCAGGTCCGTTCATTTTGTTCCCCCGATTTTCAGTTACTTGAAAAAGAAAGTAAAACTGATTTTTTTTTTTTGTTTTCTTTTTTTTTACAGAACTAATGGTGAAATTGGAAGAGTTCTGTGGATACACCGTTGATCTAAAGTGTCAGTTACCAAACGGAGATCTCGAGACGCTGATCTCCGTCAAGTCCGACGAGGATCTAACGAACATAGTGGAGGAATACAATCGCGTCTACGGAGGCAAGATTCGAGCGGTTTTATCTACTCCTAAGCAAATATCGCCACGATCTAGCGGCGGCGGCGGCGATGTGTCACCGAAGTCGCCTTTCTCCGTCGTCGTCGTGGCTTCTCCTCCTCCTCCGTCTGCGGCGTATAGAAGGTTTCCACAAGCTCGGTATCAGATGGAGAATCTTCAGAGCGGAATATTCCGTAAGCGAGCGGAGGAATATTCGCGTTGCTGTAAATGCCGTATGCAGAACAGAGACTCCAAACTCATTTGGCATTGACGTTTTCAAACGGTCGTCAAATCGAATAGACTTAAATAATAAATAATAATTTTGGAAGTTTATATGGTCGTTGATGTTGATGGTTATGATGAGAAAATTAAGGAAATTACTAAAGTTTGTAGTCGGAAACATGGTTCCAGTGAAACGGAGAAGAAGACGGAGTTTTTTTTTTATCTTCCGTTATCTTTCTTGTTAAGATATGTGGGTAACGTACAACGTTAGTTTTTTTCTCAATACGTGGTACGTTGCGACCGTTCTAGTTGTGAAACGTGTCAATCTCAGACGTGAGTAATATGTGTGTGTTTTGTGGATCAGTGGATGTGTTTTCTCACACGTGTATGTATGCCTGTTAGACTGTGACTCAGTGACACCGAAGTTTGGCCTTTTTTTTCTCTGCATAGTATTCTTTGTTTTGTTTATAAGTTTTTTATTTTTGTAAACTGATTTGCTATTTGTCATGTTTCATCCATGTCTAGTCACAATGGCGTAGGATTATTAACTGTTCTCGCAAATTCAGTTACCTTTTGCCAAAGGCAAAAATATAAATAGGGGATACTTCCAAATATCAATTGCAGAACTTATACCATCTGCAATGCGGTTAACCAAATTTTTTATTATTAAACAAATTAAATTAAATAATAATATTTAATTTGCATAAGTTAAAAGAAGAATTATTAACTAAAGAATTTAAAAACTTGATTTTTAATGACGTGAAAACACTCGATTGTTAAAACTTTTAACTTCAAAAAAAAGTGACCTAATCCCTAAACCCTATAACTCTAAACCCTAAGTCTAAATTAGTTAATCCAAGAGGTATAAATGTGTTTTACAGTATTTAATAAAGTTTATTTTGGTTATTTTTTTTTATATGTTATATTTGTGATAAAAGAAATTTTAGATCTTTCTAAATCATTTTCTCATAAAAAGTTTAATTGCACATATATTAAAATTTAATTCTTTTTTAAGAATTTCTAAATGGAGAACACCATTGGACGAACATCTTAGATTAAAATACTTAACTATTCAGAAGAAAAAAATTAGTTTAATACTGCTAAGATATTCTTATAAATAAATTAGCCGTTGTTTTAGGAAAAAAAAAGTTTTTAATTTTTTATTATCTATATTATTAAAAGAGAAGTACCCATATAAAATACTCCTGAGTTTTTCTAATTACTTACAATGTTATGCCACTGAAGTTATAAATTACCCTACCTTATAGGATTCTTTTTCTTTTCACTTTAATTAATGTATTTCCAAAATCAAATTTTAACTAAAGAAAATTATGGCAACAATAATTAATGAAAATAATTATTTTCATATATACCTTTCGTAATTAAATAAATAAATTATATAGAAATTGTTTTACTAATTCCATATACATAATAATTAATTCCAATATTAATTAACCTACCTTTTAGTATTTTTTCTTATTAATTATCTACATATTCTTAAATAGTTAATGAATAATATTTTTTTCAAAGATATATAATTATATTTTTATTATTTATAAGTAATAACTAAAATAAGTCACAAAAAGAAACATTTATATAATATATAATAAAAATATTAATATAAACATATCATGTTATGTATATTTTTATATAAATAATAGTTCAAGGTAAATTCAGAATAATAAAAGTTAAAAAGTAGAAATATATAGGACCATATATTTTGTATAGTAAATAAAAAAGTATAGTTATACATTATTATAAAATTTTGATCCACAAAAATAAAATAAAAACATTTTTGCAGATATACGAGTCATATTTTTAAAATAAGTATGACACAATGATAGTTTATAAGATAAAATAATATTACTCAATATAAACTATAAAATTGTGTATTTAAAATGTCATTTTAAAAAATTATTTAAACGGGTAAATTTAGATATATATATATATATATATTATCACTTATAAAATATATAAAAACAAACACTTGCGCAGATCAAACAGCAAACTTTTCAGTATTTTTTTGTCAAAATTATATCCATAAGTAATTTATAGCCATTTAATTGATACTTCATTTTTATTTTACATCATTTAGTATAAACCTAAAAATTAAAAGAAAACAAAATACGCGGATCATGGTCTAGTACTCTTCAATTTCTTTTAACACGTCTACACGTGAATATCGGTTTATTTCGAATCCTGATGACCAAAACCAATAAATATTACTCCCTCCGTTTCAAATTATTTGTCATTCTAGCTTTTTACACACAGATTAAGGAAACAATTAATTTTACATATTTTCAATATAAAAACACAATTACCAATACACCTAACCACTTTTCAACCAATAGAAAAATAGAATATCATATAAACATAATAAATTTTATCTCGAAACTCTAAAACGACACTTATTTTGAAACGAAAATTTTTCTCTAGGATGACATATAATTCGAAATGGAGGGAGTATTTGTCAAACAACTTGACCAATGACCACACACGCAATAAAAACTGAGCTCAATTTAAATTCAAGGATGGCAATACTAATAGACCAGAGTAAAAAGAATTATTAAACACTGCTGTGGAACGACTTGACTAAGATTGTAACAGACCTTATTTGACAAAGAGATCCAGAACCACAAGTGAATTAATAACAAAGATGGATTAGCAAGGAAAAAAAACCAGTTGCAGTTGTTCTTTTCCAATCAAGCTCTCTTAGAGCATTTCCAACCTCACTACAAATTTCATTTTGCAGTAAATTTATCTCTAACCCTACTCCAAAATAGAATAACAAACATGCATGATTACTCCAAATATGAAGTAAGCCAATTCATTACTCCAAAATAGAGTCAAACTTTTTTATTTATCAAATGGTCCTCCACATTTATATATATATATTCATTTTTAGTAAAATATTATTATAAATAAGTATATTAATATTATTTTAATATATATATTATAAAATTTACTGTTAACATTTCTTAATTATATATAGGCTCATTTTTAATATTATTATAGATAAGTATATATTAATATTATTTTACTATATATATTATTAAATTTACTGTTAACATTTCTTAATTATATAAACAGCCTTGTTTTTAATAAAATATTATTATAAATACGTATATTAATATTATTTTACTATATACATTATAAAAATTACTGTTAATATTTCATAATTATATAAATAGCCTCATTTTTAATAAAATATTACTATAAATAATTATATTAATATTATTTTACTATATATATATTATAAAATTTACTGTTAATATTCTTATTTATATAAATAGCCTAGTTTTTAATAAAATATTATCATAAATAAGTATATTAATATTATTTTACTATATATGTTATAAATTTACTGTTAATATTTCTTAGTTATATAAATAACCATCTGATGAACTCTTTTATGCAACAAAATATATACATAAAAGATCATACTTATAGAAAATAAAAGATAAGCACCATACAAAAGAAATAACATTAAAGAAAACTTACAACAAAGATAATTGCTTAATAATCCGATAGATCATTTCGGATCTATTAAAACTATTAAAATAATCTGATAAAATATTATTAAATTCTTACATAATATGATAATAGAATATGATTGTAATCACGAGACGCCAATTGAAGTTGAAAGAAAAGTTCTGCCTAGGGAAGTTGAAATTGAAGGAAATAATAATGTGAGGTTTCAAGAGTTTCTTTCGCATTTCAGAAAAATCAAAGATAAAGAAACTCATTGTTTACTTCGAAAAGCATTAATTGATCATTTGTGAAAAATTATTCTAATTCTAATGAATAATTTAGAACTGATGTATTATTGTGTTTAAGCTATGTAATGTAATTTTTAAAGTACTAAATGTTTTTTGATCAAAAAAAAAAAAACAAAAAAGTACTAAATGTTTTCTTTTAAAACCTTGTTGAGTAATTTTATTTATATAATAAAAGTTTAAATGTGGATAATATTGTAATTAAGAGACTATAAATTGAAAATGGACTGTTTTGCAAATAGTATAAATGAAATGTGATATTACTTTTTTTAAAAGGGCCGAAATGTGATATTACTAATTTTAAAATAAATATAAAACATAATATATTAGAAATATTCTTTTCGAATAGAAAATGGAGTAATACATTGGAGTAAAAGTTCTCAATTGCATTTTGAAGTAGAAGTGTAGAACTAAATGTTGTACTCTATTCACGGGATAAAATTTTGACGAACCAAAACGTAGAATTGTAAAGTTGTTGAGAACTTGCTCATGTTCATAATAAATGTTTTTTTAACTGTTCATAATATAATGTTAGTACACAATATGTGAAAAGAATAACGCATACAATATGTGAACATAATTACGCAAAGTTTAGGTCAAAAAGATTGCAAAGTTGCAAACAATTCGTGGGAACAAACAAAAGAAACCACAAACAATATTGTAAACCGAGGCTACACAAAAAAAACAATAATCTGTGTCCTTGTTTAAAATCTACAAATTTGGATTTCTAATTAATGATTTTTCTAGACTTTGAATAATTTCTTATAACGAATAGGAATGCAAGTGTTCTTCATGGAGATGCATTTCTTTTCTTCTTTTTAAGAAGTGAACAATTTCATTTTTGTGTACAAAGTTTGATTAGACCATTTCTTGACGAATTCGTTTTACTCGACATCGTTAGATCTAATTAACAGACAAAAGTCATAATCATGACTATGTATCACTAAGCTAATCATGTACCTATTTCAGGTAAAAGAAATTCATAGGGGAATAGAAAATGGTAAGGCTAAAGTGGACCGTAGACACACATCTAACTTTGGTGCGAATGAACTGGTGAAGCGTCAGCATCACACGGTCGCTATAACATACAAGATTAAGATTAGATACGTACCTGAAAATGCTCGCCATCATCAAATAAACTGCTTCCATGTCAAAAGTTGCTTATTTTGCATCATTTTTTGAATCATCGTTTGCTTATTTTCTCCTTCCGGAGTCTTCATTCTCTCTTGTTTGTTTGCGGTAGAAATGGTGCAAAGTGCTTTAACTGACTACGTTTTGTAAAGATAAATTCAAAATAAATAATTTTTTTTCAGTTTTGTTACTAGCATCAGATGTTTTGATTATTCATGCCAATTTCATGGCCACCAGTACTAGATCCTAATCTCTCAAAGGGGTTAAACACTTACACTTGATCCGGCCACCTTACAACATACACCAATCCACGATTAATTGACAATATCCCAACAACAAAAACGTGTTTGTTAAACGGCCGATTATTAGGTCAGGATTGGTTCAAACACATTATTTACATTAAAAATCACATAATGTGTATATGTAAAACATTTTTTCACAAAATGTATTTCTATTTCCCAATGTGCTAATGCAACCGCAGAAAAATATTGGGAAAGTGACCAAAACTCTTGGCTGATAAATAAAGTGACATATATATGATGTCTCTTCGTGAGCTTTCTTCTGTCAGCTATAAATCAGACAGACAGTCCCATGTGTGAGGAAGAAACACGTAATCTTATCATATTTCAGCAACAAACCTCACATGGCCATGTCCAATACAGACAGATGGGGAAAAATATAAAATGTGAGAAAAATATAAAATTCACTTTTGTATTTGAGAAAAATATAAAACTTTCATAATAAATCAATATGTGCATTTATATTCTATATCAAGAAAAGAAAATCTCAAACTATAAGTCTATAAAACATCAGCGACTGTATACACAGAGATACTTTACCAAAATTGTTCTCTGTGATCTACATAGCTTAGTAGCTATCAAAAACTTTTATCCATGACCCTCAGTAGAGATGAAGAACAGAGAAAACTGTTCACTTGCTCTCAAGTACCTACACTATGTTCCAAATTAATTTTACAATTAAACATATTTGGTCCAAATCAACCAGGATTTAAGCAAGACTTTTGTATTGAGCACTTCTACTGTAAATGAATAAAAAAATGCTACGTGTGAGGTGAATAAATTAGTCTCTTAACTGCATTCTCTAAGTGAAATTTGTAAATTTATTTCAGGAATGAATAAAAAAAACAAGAAAGTGAAAGATAAGTAAAATTTTGAGAAAAAAGCAAACTGCTTAAGAACAATCCACACAACATCCTTCAATCCCATCAACAAAGCCTAGAAAATCAACTTAATATAAACTTCTATCTTCATAACTCTGCGGCTACTGCAGCAGGAAGAAGATAGAAGTTGGACATAAAATCTTGACGAAACTGTTAAAAGAATCTTTCAGTCCTCAGAGGTTTTAGTATCTATTCTCAAACCCCTACCAGGGGTTCATTCGGGTCTGTCTCAAAATGATGCTTTTAAGACCTCTCAGACCAGGAAGTCCGTAGAAAGCATAAATAACATCAGAAAAGTTAGGATAATAATACTTTAAGCTTTGCACATTCCTCTCCGCATCTGCAGAAGCAGAGTGATATTGCTTCTTCATCATCTGTACAAGACATAACGCCTCTTTATCCTTCTTGATTTCAACCAACTTGTCTATAACACCCTTGTAACTACTTCTCCAAGGCTTCACGTTATCATTTTCCACTTTCTCCTTTAAGAATTCGCACGCCTCCTCGATCCTGTTTTGGCTAAGATACATACCTACCAAGACATCAAGCAGTCCAGAGTCAATACCAATCCCTTTCTCTAGCATATTCTCAAAACACACAAAGACCTTATCCACTTCATTATTCTTAAAGTGGCCTTGGATCAGAAATTCAGAACAGTCCAAGTTTTTACATCGGGGAGACACCCATCTGCTTCCATCTGATCCAGGACGACACCACACGCTTCCTCTAATCTCTTAGCTTTACAAAGACCAAACACGAGTTGGCTGTAGGTGATGTTATCAACCTCACAACCATCACTTCTCATAGCCTTCATGACTTCTTCAGCTTCGTCAAACCTAGCTACACTGGTTAAGAACCTATGCATTCCATCATAAACAGCCTTCGATAGAGGCTTCTTCCCAGTTGATTCATATTTCCTCGAAACCGATAAACCAAATCCAAATCTGGACTAGGACCAGTCGATAAAGACTTCAACAAAAGAGTACAATCTTCAAGAGATGGCTTAAATTGACCATCCATCATAAACTCGTAAAGCTTCACCGCCTCAACCATCATTCTAGACATCTGAAACTGTCTTGACACTTTTACATAAGTATCAAAATCAACCTCGTGCCCTGCACGTTTCATCTCATCAACAACACTCCAAAACTGCGCGACCGAACAAGGACTTGCCAAAACCCTCAACGCTGCGTTATAAGTAACGGTACTGTTTTTATCACCGACCCAACGTAAAAACGACAAAGCTTTCAACGGATCTTCCTTCAGTCCTTTCAACACTCTGATAACGAAATCATCAGACAAAGGGAGTTTCATACGCTCAAGCTCCCTCTCAACCTCACAACTCCAATCCTTTTCCGAAACAGAAGCGGAAACCTTGTCTGCAACAACAAACATTGCGTTATCCTTATAGAAACGATCTAAAGCCGTAGCGTCTTTGTAGCTCTCTCTGTTAAGCAAAGTGTAGATAGTCTTGTAAGTTTCCTCATCAAGACAAAACTCTCCTCGTTTCATATTGGTAAGAGTCATCCAAAACCGTTTCATGGGTCTTTGCTGGACTAGTATCATCCTTAGCATCGTGCTGTAAAGTGGGGAGCTTGGAGGAAGATCTGATTCTCTGATGACCCAGTTGAGAAAGGAATAAGCTTTCTCTGGGTGCTTAGCTAGTTTCCTTAGAACGTAGATTGCAGTCTCGTGGGTTAGAGGCGTTTCTGGTTTTTGCAATCCTTCCACTACTTGTTTAGACCAATCGTTTTCGAGAACTAACTGAAGCATACACTCTGGTTTTGAAGTAAAAGAGCGGAATTGCCACGGAGAATCGAAGGACGGAGAAAAACCTAGCTGAACTCGGCTTAGATAGGAAGGATTTGAGATCTTAGAGTAAGCGTTGCGAAGCGAAGACAGAACTGCCTTTGCTCTGTACATGCCTACACTGAAGAAGACGAAATGGGGACAATAGGGTTTTAGTAAGAAATACAGTATCATGAGGTTTATGAGCCTTCTAAACGCTGCATTTTGTCTGAAGCTATTTTAAGTTTGGGCTTTTGGACCATTGGTTTTAAATTTTTAATATTTGGGTCTTCTCCCGGATTTCCTTACCAACAACCAAACAAATGTCGTCTGGTTAGTCTGTTGGGTGTAGAGTACAGGAAAGAGAATCAAAATTAGATATGAAATAATTCAAAATTTCCATTTCATAGAATAATTTTCAAAAGCTAAAACTATATAAATTAAAATCATTTTGTATATCTTTATGGTCAAAAATATTAGAACCAATGGTCACCTAATCTGTTGTAAAATTAAATGTTTAGATATTTACTCCATAATATGAAGCTAAAAGTTTTATTTTTGTTAAACTTTCTAAATTTGAGAAATATTACAATATCTTTAAGGATAAGAATAAAACAATATTTTACCAATTTTTAAATATATTTACGACTTTAATAATGAAATGATAATTCAAAACAATATATATAGAAGAAGATACAAATACATGTGAAGGTTTGAAACAATCTATCCGATGAAACTATTATATGATAAAATTATTATCTTTTAAAAATTGATATACATATCTCATATATATATATATATCAATTTAGAAGTGAAAAAATCGTTTTAAAAAAAAGAAAACAAAATGTTTCCATAAAAATAAATGAAAAACACACCCGCGCGATTGCGCGGGTCGAAATCTAGTTAAAATTAAATTACAAGACAACAATTACCTGTTTTAAAGTGATTTTCACTACAAGAAAACGATTTTTCAACTAGGAATATTAACGAGGAAAATATTTCCTCGTAAAACTACGGTGACATTACGAGGAATTTACGAGAAAACAAAGATTCCACGTACTTTCCTCGTAAAATCTCGAGAAAATGATTTTTTTCGTAATGTCCTAGTAGTTTTACAAGGAAACTACATGGCTTTTCTAGTTTCCTCGTAAGTGGACGTAAGCTTGACTAGGAGTTTAAGAAGAAATGTTAAACTGCGATTTAGCTAGGAAATGGCGAATATTAAAATTTTTGGACCATAGTAAAATGGTGTTGTTTCATAAACTGGTTCATCTTCTTCCTCTTAACCTTCAATCATTTAGCTTGGACCGAATATTAAACTTTTTGGACCATAGTAAAACGGCGTTGTTTCATATATAAACTTATTCATCTTCTTCCTCTTAACCTTCAATGATTTTGTACCAAAAACATTTTACAGCCGATCGCCACTAAAACCTAAGCTTAGACAGAAACACAAAAATTTTGTACCATTTTCTTTATAAATATATAAATAATAAATATAATAAATTAAATATTAAAATAAAATAAAATTATTTTTATATTTTTGGATTATAAGTTTTCCAAATTCGCACTTTTTTAATAAATCTTTTCTCTTTCAAAATTGTTTTCTGATTTTTTTATTTTTATTTTAATTTTCTTTTTGAAATTCAAAAATGCTTTTTAAAAATATTTATCAAATTTTTATTTTAAAATTTTTAATATTTATTTTCTATTCTTAAAGCTTTTAAATTCCAACCCAAAATCCCACCCTTAATTTTAAATAAAAAGGTCTAAGGTTATTTAACCTCATAGGTATAAAAATATCTTTGTCATTCAATAAAAAAAAATGGTCATTTTCTATTTGAGAAGTTTTTTTGTGAACATTAATTAAAAGAGATTATCCTAGAAAATTTCTCATTAAACATTGTTAATATTAATGTATGAATTAGCATGGATTTCATAAGTTCGTGTATGTTATTCAAATTATGTATAGATTAAGTACGTTTTCACACAAAAGTTTAGGTATGTTTTGCAGGGCTTTTTGCAAATTTGACTCAAAACTCATGGTCAAACACAAAACTAACTTCTTCTTTTATCTCATCTTGTTTTTGTCCAATCCACCCCACATCTTCATTTTATTTACGAAAATGCCATTAAATTTTTTTTTTTATTTTTTTTCGAAAATAGCTTTTTTACTCTCTCAACCTCATCATCTTCAAGTATTTACAACATTACCATTGCCATGAATACTTCCAACAACCTTGTACAACCCAACAACCTTGTACAACCAAGGTTTGAAGCTTTTAATGCACTTAAAATCGATACTCATACTCTCTTTCTCAATTGTTATGAACTAAAAACAACATCTCCTTCACTTTGTCTCCATATTCATGCCAAAAACCCAAGCTTTTGATAGCAAATTTTTTTATGGTTGATAGAGCCATTTAAGCATACAATTGTTGGTGGGGTTACTTTCGTTCGATGTTCTGGGTGGTTGGAGAAGACTCTGTGTGCAAAGGAAGTCATCTCACCTAGTTTAAGGTTTGAAATTGAATTTTTTTCCAGATCGCTTCGCGTAGAAGACTTACCCGTAAGTCGTCTGGATGTAGAAGACTTACAGATAAGTCTTCTGGTCAAACGGACGACTTACTTCTAAGTCGTCCAGCTTTGTTTGTTAAAAAAAAAACTCCAGACGACTTAATTATAAGTCGTCTAGATAAAACGGTCTACTTTTGCTTTTGACCGAATTGTGTCAGATATTTGACTTTTTCTGGACGACTTAAAATTAAGTCGTCCCTGGGAAAGTTAAAATTTCAATNTCGTCTAGATTTAATAAAATATTGAAATTTTAACTTTCCCAGGGACGACTTAATTTTAAGTCGTCCAGAAAAAGTCAAATATCTGACACAATTCGGTCAAAAGCAAAAGTAGACCGTTTTATCTAGACGACTTATAATTAAGTCGTCTGGAGTTTTTTTTTTTAACAAACAAAGCTGGACGACTTAGAAGTAAGTCGTCTCATTTAAATTTCAATTGCAAAAATGACCTCAATGGGCGACTTAGAAGTAAGTCGTCCGAATGACTTACGTCCGGACGACTTAGAACTAAGTCGTCCAGACGATGTTTAGTAAACTTTCATGAAATTCCCTATGTTTACTAATGTGTTTTATTTTGAATTTTTGCAGATGATTCGTCAGTTACATGCAGTGTATGGAGAATGGTTGTTGAAAGATTGCCGTTGGGATTTTGTGGTTGATGATCTCAAAGGAGCAAGATTGTTTTTATTGATGAAGATTCAACACATGCTGAACTTGTTGCAAAGGCTCAAGAAGATTATAACACTGGACCTTCGATTCAGTCGTCCTGATAGAAGACTTCACAGACGACTTAAAGTTAAGTCGTCTGAAAGTCGTCTAGAAGAAAGAATTTACAGACGACTTCAAGACGACTTAGTACACAAAAATATTTATTATCATCCGAAAACACAAGTCAAACATTAGTACACAAAAGATTCATCCTAGGTTCAAGTTCAAATACAACAGTACACAAAAGATTCAAGTACAAAGACAATAGTACACAAAAGCATCAACCTCTTCTTTCGTCATACGTTCCCATGTTCTTATCATTGTATTTGTTTTCCCATTCATGGATCAAATTCAGCTCTTCATATATCTCCACCGCCATCTTCTCCCTGATCAACTTCCCATTTCTAGAAAAAAGTGCTTTGGGAAAGTCCATCCCAAGAGCATGACACTCAATGTACTTCAGAGCGAAGGGTCCACAATCACCACTTCGGCACTGAGGTACTCCAGTTGTTACTCTCTCATAGGTGTATGGCTCCAATGTGTATCGTGTCTTTTGTTCGTCAGTCACAGAGCACTCACATAGCAGATAAGGGACCATGTAAATAAAAGGCTCCATTACCTCATCGAGTTCAAGGGCTGAAATATGCCTGATAATGCTGTCCCAGACGACAATGTGCCTATTAGGGATTGATATCCATATAGCAATCCAATGGGTGTCATTGTAGTTCA
>CAKOAT010896264.1:3653-16866 GCA_932364175.1 Eruca vesicaria subsp. sativa
GTTCTTCAGAGAATCAAAGGAGACAGAAGAAGACATCAGGAGGATGTTTAACCACGTCAGAGATAGCCTCAAGCAGAAGATCACACTGAAGAAGAAGAATGATCCAGGGAAGTTCACAATACCTTGCTCCATTAGAGGTGTTGAGTTCCCACGTGCCCTTTGTGACACAGGATCTGGAGTTAGCATCTTACCCAAGCTCGTGGCAGATCATCTAGGTTTGAAGATATAGCCTTCTGAAGAAACCTTCATCTTTGTAGACTATTCTCAGCAGAGCTCTGGAGGCATCGTTAGAAACCTTGAGGTACATATTGGAGAAACCCTAATTCCTACAGACTTCCATATCCTCTCCAACAAGCTCAACTTCAAGACTTCTCTACTACTTGGAAGAGCCTTCTTAGCCACAGTTGGAGCTGTTTGTGACCTCCAAACAAACAAGCTCTGCCTAACCCTAAACAACCCTTCCATTCACTATGATCCTGTGCCAGTAATCAAGTTCCCAAGGCCAGCCAGCTCAACACTCGTAGCCACATGTTTCTGTGTCCACGAATTTGATTCTATGGAAGAGTATGACCCCGACGAAGCAGTATCGACCGATGGCACCACTACTCCATCGATCGATATCCTTGCACCACCATCGACTGACAGTCCTAACCGGCCATCGCTCGATGGAGCCTACCGACGAACCAAAGCAGAGTTCCTAGAAGCCGATTTCAACGCAGAAGACTAGAAAACGATCACTACTTGCCCGAGCTTGCTAGTATCAATACTCAGGAGGAGTATGATGTAGATTATGAGGTGGAATGAGCTATAGAGTACCGATTGCTTCGCGAAGATGAAGAACAACCTCCAATCCCGACCTTCATCCGACGAGCATCGACCGATACGACACCTGGTCCATCGATCGATATGCCCTACCCCAGATCGCGCAAACGACGGTTTGAATCAACAAGCGACGAACCCTACTGCAGACCATTCTATGTCCCACACGAACCACGAGACGGAGATTAATCGATTGGAAGCTGGGCCAGCGGTTATCACGAAAGTTTTGCAGTAGACACATCACCCCTACAAGCCGCGACTCAACCCACAGATCCCGTATCGCTCGACAAGGAGTACAAGCCATCGATCGATACACCCTACAAGCCATCGATCGACAAATATATCTCTCCATCGATCGATATCAATCACAGATCACCATCCGAGGTACAAAAACCTAAATTTGATTTAAATTCATTAATTCCGGATGAGTTTGGTATTTTCAGGGATTCAGATGGTCATGCACGTGCCATAGACAGGAGAATCATTCCTATCTCAACAAAAGATGTGGCAGACCTACTCCAGATGGCCAATGGACCTATCATCGAAAACGACCCAAACAAGACTAAGCGCCCATCGACCGATGCATGGAGATGAGCATCGATCGATACACATAGAGAGTATGGGGCGAGAGCTTTCCAAAACGAAGAACGTCGTTTCTTTTGGGAAAAGAAAGAAGAATATGGAGTCTACAGAGATGAATCTGGCCATGCAAGAGCAGTAAACGGAGACATCATCCCTGTCACCAAGGAAGATATGGAGAACTTGCTGAAGAGAGCCTCACTATTTGGTCGCTCTTGTTTCTGCCTACCAGGATATGCTGATCAGTTTGCTAAAGGAGTTCCAGATGGCAAGCTCTACACACAGAACGAAGTCACCTACATGCTAGATGGCCTCACTAGCGACCACAATTGGAGGATAGCACGCGCGAAAGTGGACCTTGAAGAAAAACTATCAAGACTTAGAAGTAAAATGCTATGGCAGACCAACCACAATGACCAAGTACGAAGGAAACGAGACGCAACTGCAATCTCAGCTACAGCCATCGACCGATACAGATCCCCCTGCATCGATCGATATACCCGTACCTAACCCGATCGAAGACCACTTCCAGACGCTATCGATCGATGACCCACCCGGTCCATCGATCGACACCCGAGCACCCGAGCTCAAGAATTCTGTAGCAGAGAAGAATTTGAAGAAACCACAGCACAAATCTATCCAGTTTTGTGAAGACGAAGATTATAGAATCCTGGATGAATACTGGTTTCACCTACACAGTGACTTCAAAGGTTTGGAATGCACAATGGAAGATATTCAGAAGGAGGTAGCAGATATCCAGAGACAACTCGCCAGCCGACCTAACCCATTGCCATCGATCGACAAAGTACCCAACGCATCGATCGATATGCCACCTCCAGCCTCATCCGACGATCCAACCCACCATGACACCATGCAGCACACAACAGAACACATTTACAGCATGATTGGCAACCATCAGTACAGCCTTGCCAACTTAGAAGGGTGGTTAGAAAGGATCCAAGCAGAAGTTTATGGTTTGAAGACTAGCATGACCAGAAGTGAGAAGGCCACAATTAGCTTTCTAACCTCTTGGTCTGATGAAACACAAGACAAGGAGGACACTTGTTTACCAACAAGTACCTGCAACCCACCTCACTAGCAACCATACTTCCATAGTCAAGCTAAACTGACTTTAAACAAGCGCTTAGTGGGAGGTAACCCACTGTTAGGTATTTTACTAACTTATTTAATTTTATTTTTACTAACTAGTTTCGTTTTTATTTGTTTTTAGGAAGATAGACACACGATTCATACCTATCAACCGATACGGTCAGTCGATATCGCTCAACACAGACCTACACGCATCAATCGACGATGGCGGCTCACCATTGATCGATACCCATATCGGTCGAGTATATCGTTTCCAATTTTTTATATCAGTTATACATATTTAATTTTTCTTATGCTCTAACTCCGACTAATTATACACTGAGGACAGTGTATGATTTAATTCTGGGGGGAGTTGATTACTGATGCTACTTTACCTCTTTTTGATCTTTTTGATAAAGTTTTCAAAAATTGGTTTTATTGAGTCAAGAAAGGGAAAAATTTTCAAAGTCTTACTTTTTATTTACCACTCTTTAGCACCATTCTTAGGTTTATTGATTGCAGAAAGTACTATAGATGCTAAAGTGGATCACCGATCACCTATGTCAACACTTTCATGATTGTCTGGAAGAACCAAAGCTGATTTCCAATCTAACCTGACATCTATTGCTTGTCTTGGGGCTTGGTAACAAGGGATCGGAATCCTCTTGCAAGTCTGGAAGGTAAAAATCTCAAAAATTTTGGTTTCCTTCTTTCCTTCCTTCGGCATCCCCAGAAAGTAAAAGATTGAGATGATTTCCTGAGAGGCAGAGGGAGAGGTACATTACCTATGACCCCACTATTCTAAATCAAAGGAATGATCACAGCGAGGGAGAGGTACATTACCTATGACCCCACTATTCGCTTACAAATTGAGAAAGATCAATAAGATGAACATTAACAGTTCACTGGGATTGATATAAAAGAAAGAAGAGTTGGGATTCAGAGAAGGGGGATAAAGAAAGAAAGGGAACCAGGATGAGAATGCCTGAAAACTTGTTTGAGTTGAATCCAAGCGTTCCTTGATCGATACTCCCAAGGTAAAGCCTACACCTTTATTTTTTATGTATAAATGAAATCAGTAGAGGGGATAGACAGACAAGGAATGTTTAAGTTGATTGGCTAGATGATTAGGTTGCTAAGCTAGGATATGGTATAATGTACTCCTGTAGTTGATAGAATAAGATGTGGTTTGCAACAAAGTAAGAGGTTATGATTTTTAAGTTAAAATTTTGATTGAGTCCCTTATGTTTCTAAACATCTTTTCAAGACTAACTTGATGTTTGCTTGAGGACAAGCAAAAGGTTAAGTCTGGGGGAGTTGATAGACCATGATTTTGACCCGCTTTTGGTCACATTTTCTATATGTTTTTATTATAAATATCTATGTTTTGGAGTCTATTAGGTATGTTTTCAGGTTCAGGAGCATTTTGTGGTAAAGTGATGATTTAGGTGCCTTTTGNTATTCTATTTTATTTAGCAATAAAAGTATTTTCTTTTCTTCTTATTCTTTTGCTATGAATCTCTTGGCTATGTCTGAGTAGATTCATATGTTAGATTTGGGGTTCAAATAGTTATGAGGGATTAGCCCCAACTATGGATTGTTGAGTTGTTATATTCATTATCCAAATGAACCCTAATGCTTACTCTAGACTTGCTACCAAGAGTATTGATTTTGGAGTGACTAATCTAATAGTTATCTTCCTGAAATCATTTGGCTAAACTCAGACTCTATTAAGGCACGTGCGATAGCCGGTCTTATAAAAATTGTCGGGTGAACAATAGTTTGATCTGATCTGATACTTAATATCGATCGATACTCTTCTAGGGTATCGATCGACGACAGCTTATATCGATGGAAACTGCGATAGCAACATCGATCGAAACTGCGATAGCAACATCGATTGATGCAGTCGGCAATCAGATCAATGGACGAGTCTAACTAGCGACATATATTTTCAAGCAATTCGTTAAGACTTCCATAGATCTATAATCCGATTTTCTTAATAGTAACCTTGAATCTAACTATTTTCCTTCATTTTTTTAAACCAAAACTTATTCTCTTTAGCAACTTACCATTGCTACTATTTTATTTACTGTTTTAAACCTTTTTCAACCTAGCTTAATCACATAGGATTATATCTTTTTTGTCTCTAGTTCCTTGTGGATTCGATCCCTAAGTACTACGATTGAACCTCTTTTGATGAGAGTAATTCACTCCTTAGGGTAATTTGAGTGATATCATCGTTCTTCAGGGGCTATCGAAGTCAACTCTTTGAGTGCCCGGGGACATAGCGAGATGTTGATCTCAGCAGCCATAACCAGTAACACGACGACAAGACGGAACACACCGTTTACGAACTGACTTACAGCCAGATCACGACGAGAAGCGTACGACGTTATAAGCCGTGGTATCGGGAACCAAAGCTTCGTATCTCGCTGGAAGTATGACTCGTAGACGCACTGATATCCCATCAGGGGAGTCCAAGGTCGTTGGCTATCAGTCGGAACCAAGTATGTAATCCCGATCGCGTTAAAGCGCATAAGGATGCCTTCAATACTATCAAGAGTCGACCATGTTGACCATATGTGCTTGTTCGAGTAAGTGCCACCGCGACGGATCAAATTCTGAGGATCTGCGGAACCCCGCTCAAAACACCGTTCCCCGAGTAACACGTAGGCACTGGGGGAGGACCCACGACAGGTGTGGGAACCGAAATCCACACTGTCGATTTTCCGTCAAATATGGAAACTTAGGATGAAACCCTAATTTTCCCGAGGTCCTGGATCTCTGCGGAAATCACTAAAACAAACGAATTTAAAAGAATATGGATGAACAATGAAGAACAAAGAGATAAGAACTTGTATGAAAGCTTTTATTGAATTTAAAAGCTTTTTAGGTCTGATCTCGTCCCCCTCTTCTGCCCTACGCCTCTGGTTTATATACTCCTTGCCTTGATGGTTCGATCTTTCCATTTTGCCGGATTTGAATATTTCGGGAATATTCCATTTTTCTCGATCCTTCCTTTTCTTCCGCGGAAATCTTCTATTTATTTTCAAACTTGACTTTTATTTTTCCTTCTGCGAATAAACAGTCAAAATGTTATCGAATCTTTGGGTTAGATTCCGTTAAGATCGCGAGATGGGTTTTTATCGCGTTTTAGGTCCTTCAGGACCATTTCGCGATAAATCCGTTTTCCGACTTTTACGGGATCGTTTCCTGGTCTGACATCGTTTTTAATAAATTCCTCGAGTTAATCGTAAGGTTTTACGATTTACTCGACGTTTTTTATAAAAACGCGTTTTTTATGATTTCAACGAGAAATCTTGAATAAATCGGATAGTTTAGGCAATGTTCGGTGTTTCGTTTAACCGTTGCCGTTTTATACGATTTCTTCGAGTTCTTTATCGAGAAAACGAAGTTTTACGGTTTTTATTGTAAAACTCGAACGATAAGTCGGATCGNTTTTACGATTTACTCGACGTTTTTTATAAAAACGCGTTTTTTATGATTTCAACGAGAAATCTTGAATAAATCGGATAGTTTAGGCAATGTTCGGTGTTTCGTTTAACCGTTGCCGTTTTATACGATTTCTTCGAGTTCTTTATCGAGAAAACGAAGTTTTACGGTTTTTATTGTAAAACTCGAACGATAAGTCGGATCGAGATGGAACTGGAGATATTTTGGTCGTGGTTCAGAACGTGACCGTGTCGTAAGTTTCGAGTCGGGAATGCGGGAGATCGAGGCACGGGATATCCGGGAAATCTCTAGTTCGCCCATCGACGAACTAAGCCGGGCCGGCTTAGTTCGCCAATGGGCGAACTAGTCGAGTGCCTCTTAGTTCGCCTATTGGCGAACTAAGCTAGGCCAGCTTAGTTCGCCAATAGGCGAACTAAGCTAGGCCAGCTTAGTTCGCCAATAGGCGAACTAGTCGAGTGCCTCTTAGTTCGCCTATTGGCGAACTAAGCCGGTTCGGCTTAGTTCGCCCATGGGCGAATTAGTCGTGACTAGTTCGCGTTTTACGGCTATTTCGGTTTTTTGCGGTTTCGTAAAACGATTCTTCGAGTTTTATAAAGCGATTCTTGAGCTTTATAAAACGATTCTTCGAGTTTTATAAAACGATTCTCGAGTTCTATAAAATGATTCTTCGAGTTTTATAGAATGATTTCTCGAGTTTTATAAAATGATTCTTCGAGTTTTATAAAACGATTCTCGAGTTTTATAAAACGACTCTTCGTTTTAATAAATGAATTTTGCGGAAAATAATGATTCCAGAAGTTATCGTAGACGTTGATTTCGAGATTACGGTTTTTGACACCAACAGTTAGCCCCCAGCCTGCAATTCCTTGAGGAAATTTTGCGGGCGGATGGAGTTAGTTTTTAAATCGGAATCTACGGCTAAGATTTGTCTCATTACGAGGAAGAGCTCTTTTTTTCTATAAAGTATTGGATCATTACTTCTCATATCTTCCACCTCTCAAGTTTCTCTCCAACTTCTGTCTAGAAAAATTTTAAGATGTCTTCTTCCCAAGGTGATCAACAAAACTGTGAGGTCCCATCCAATGACAACCCTACGGAACATCCGCAGGATGCTCGGATTTCTGAGTTTCTCTTGTTTCAAGACGAGATGGATGCTGCGTCGGACGACGTACCTTTGGTAGATCCATCCGTCCTTGCGAGAGAGGTCAAGGCTATTTTGGACGAAACGACTGATATGGCAGCGGATTCTTCGACGGGCGCTACTATCGGACCGTCGGGTGCGCCTGCTGTTTCGCCCCTCCTTGCAGCCGAAAACGTTGCTACTTCTGCTGAGGTCGGAATAGCCGTAGCTCCCCCCACGTTGGAGTCGGTCGTGTCTCCGACCATGGGCAACCGGCTCGGTTGTGACTCTTACTGCTGTCGAACCAGTCACGACTCCTGCCGCAATCGGACCGGCTGCAGCTCCTGCTGCGGCTGATCCAGTCACGATTCTAGGACCTCCTGCTCCGGCCAAGAGGGTGATTGTCCTAGGACTTCCGGCGCTTAGCGCGACGCTGCCTGCTTCAGCGAAAGGCCGCAAGAGAACTCGTCCGAACCCTGATGTTCCCGCGAGAAAGAGAGCCGTGAAGGGTTCCGAGTCTGGGGCTTCGTCTAGAAAGACACCGAGCTTGATGTCGATGTCGCAGCAGCGTACCAAGGTACAGGTTCGCAAACATACGTTTTCAAGAATATATTCGTAGCTGACCATCTTTCTTGATTTTTCCAGTTTGTTTCGTTGATCGATGGGATGATCAAAGAATGTGGGTCCGAAGTTGAGCGTGTAGCCAAGGAGTTAGCCGTGTCACAGGAGAGGTCGGCTCAGCTCGAGGGGAAACTGAAGGCGATAGAAGATGTGCATTCCGCGGAAGTGTCTCGATTCGAAGCTCGGATTAGCGATCTGGAGCGCGATCTTGGAAAGACCGCGGTCTCTCTGATCAAGGCGAAGGATGGAAAAAAATCCAAGGCTTCGGAGCTGCGCAGACTTCAGCGCAAGATGAAGAGTTTCGAGGAATCAGCTGTCCATGTGACTGAAAGATCTATTCCTGTCGAGGGAAGTGATTCCGATCCGACTCTTGCTGCCGTACCTCAGTCTGATGCGGACAATGGCGACGACCCGGAGGTTGCTGTCATGGGCGAAGGTAATGCGATGGATGAGGATGAGGCTCCGCATGCGGAGGATGTTTGAAGTTGTAGTCTCTTTCGAGACTTTCTTTTAAAAATTAGATTTTTGTGTATTCGGCCGAGTGCGGCTTTTGTACTTGTTCGGGACTGGCCTTCTATGGCTTTTGAATCCCTTGTTGCTTTGGCAACTTTTTATTTTCGTAATGGATAATCGGTTTTTATTTAAACCTTCTGTTTTGAGTTGATATTGCGGGAGGTCCGCGAGTTGTCGTCTCGCATCCCGTTCCCTTAGTAGATCGCCTTGTTCGTTTTCCCGTTGTAGGATCTTTGGTAACTCGAGTGAGCGTTTAGATATAGACGAAGAGACATGCCTTTAGGATCTCGATTCATGCATTGAGACGTTAGCGACCAGTGTGCTGGGTTTAGGGAAAGACCTAGGTTTACTTTCGGATTAAGGCTGTGCGATGACTAGTCGGCTTTCGTTTTGCCCATTGCGATTTTAACCTGATTCCATGCCGATTTAGAATCCGCGATAGGTTCTCGGCTTATACGATTCGTCTGGTTGGAACCGAGCATCTCACCGGGAACAATTTCTAAGTTGCCCGGAAGTGCTGACCAAAAGTTACCCTTGTGTCGGGTGTTCGAGAGCTATCTCTGCGAGATAACTTAAGTTTGTTTAAGACTGTTGCGAGTTCGTTGTGATCAGCAGCGAACTATTTTTAAGCGATAGATGTTTGCGAAGTTTGGGCCTTCGCGAAGGATACGTGTGTTAAGAAGTTTTGCGTATTTTATAGTCGCGGACGGACTGTTTGTTGTTTTTGAAGAGGAATGTTTTTCCGAACATTGGCGACGTCTCGCTACATTCAGAATATTGTTTTTTCTTTCGATGCGTTTGCCGAAAAAGTTTGAGAAATTTCGAGTTTTGAAATTTTGGGAGTATACGAGTATACGTATACTCACCTACTCCCACCTTTTGAACGAGGGGGACAGCTGGTCTTGTTTTGAGACAAGATGCCTACGTACCCTTTCGTGGGGATCAAGCCGTCTCGTAGTTCAGTTTTCTGCGGGCGCGCCGCCTAGTGATAGTATTTTTTGAGGTGCATCGCGTTCCAGGATCTGGGAATTTTGATTCCCTGCATGTTTGCGATTTCGTATGCTCCGGGTCGGACTACTTTTAAGACCTTGTACGGTCCTTCCCAGTTTGCTCCTAGTTTACCGGCGTTTCGTTATGCGGTGTTCTGGAAGACTTTTCGCAAGACCATCTCGTGTTCGTGAAATCTGCGGTTCCGTACGTTTGCGTTATAGTACTTTGCGGCCGCTTGCTGATAATTTTGAATTCGAACGAGTGCCTGATCCCGCCGTTCCTTAATCGGGTCGAGTTCGTCAAGAAGCATTAGGTTATTTGCCTCTTCTCTTTCTGGGAGCAGTCTTCTACGTACTCCTGGAAATTCGACTTCCGCGGGAATCATGCATTCCGTTCCGTATACGAGAGCGAAAGGAGTTTCGCCCGTTGCTCGCCTCGGGGTTGTGCGGTGCGACCATAAAACTCCTTAGAGTTTTCGGCCCACTTTCCCTTTTTGGCGTCGAGGCGTTTCTTGAGACCGTCGAGGATAGTTTTATTAATAGTCTCGGCTTGTCTGTTGCCTTGAGGATATCTTGGAGTCGATTTTGTCAATCGTATTTTCCATTTTTCGCAAAAAGCTTCGAATCTAGTCGAGATAAACTGGGATCCATTATCCGTCACGATTTTGTATGGTACTCCATGTGTACAGACTATGTTCCTCCATACGAAACTTTCTACCTGGGCGTCTTTGATGCTTGCGTAGGAGTCGGCTTCGACCCATTTAGAGAAGAAATCGGTCAGGACCAGAAGGAAACGTTTTTGTTTTGACGCGTGCATTGGCCCGACTATATCCATCGACCACCGCATGAACGGGTATGGTGCCGAGATAGATGAAAGGACCTCGGCGGGTTGGTGAATAGTCGGAGCGTGCCGCTGACATTTCTCGCATTTTCAGGAAAAATCCTCTCAATCTTTTACCATCGTCGGCCAGAAATGGTTTCCGCAAGATCCGGAGTGCACTTCCTGCATAACCCTCCGTGTTTTCTCCCCTTGCACGCAGGTCATCAGTGGTCCGGAGAACCTCCATTTGTAAAGTTCTCCGTCCATTACGACGTACCGTGCGGCTTGGGCTTTTATCTTTCGGGCCGCCCATTTTTCCGATGGGAGTTCTCCGTTGGTTATGTATGCGAGGATTGTTTCCATCCACAGACGGTTGAATCCGTAATCGGACTGATCTTCGGCCGGCTGGCTTTCCTCCGCATCGTCTTCTGGTTCATTGATCAGATTTACGACTATGGGCGGTCCGATGCTAGGGTGTTCGATAAATTCAACGGGAATTACCCTGCTCATACCATGATCCGAGCTAGATGCTAGGGCGGCCAAAGCGCCAGCCTGGGCGTTCTCTGCTCGAGGAATTCTAGTCAAAGCGAATTGATCGAACTTCTGAGTTAGATCTTTTACCAAGATCAGATACGCTTCCATTCTTTCGTCCCTTGCTTCGTATTCCCCGCTAAATTGACTAGCCACTAGTTGGGAGTCACAGTACGCGTGAAGGTTACGAATCTTCAGTCCGTGAGCTAATCGCAGTCTTGCGATCAAGGCCTCATACTCGGCTTCGTTGTTTGAAGCGTGGAAAATTAATCGGAATGACTGTTCCAATACTTCTCCCGTCGGGGATGCAAGTCATATGCCAATCCCAGAACCTTGTTTGGACGAGGATCCGTCAACGTACAAGATCCAGGTTGAGTTCGGCTCTTGGTTGGACGTACTTCCCGTCGGGAGTTCCACTATGAAGTCTGCGAGTACTTGTGATTTCGCGCAAGTCTTTGCGTGATATTCAATATCGTACTCGCTCAGCTCGATCGCCCATTTTGCTAATCTTCCCGATTGGCTGGGACTGTGCAAAATGGTGCGGAGAGGGAATGAAGTGGGAACGACGATGGTGTGAGATTGGAAATACGGTCTAAGTTTCCTTGCGGACATGACCACGACCAAAGCCAATTTCTTCATCATCGGGTATCGCGTCTCTGCGTCCAGTAGTGTTTTGCTTACGTAGAAGATCGGCTTTTGTTCGCCGCGTTCTTCCCGGATAAGGACGCCACTTACGGCGGTTGTTGATACCGCGATATAGAGGAATAATGGTTCTCCTTCTACGGGTTTCGCGAGTACTGGCGGGGTAGCTAGGTAATGTTTCAGCTGTTGGAAAGCTTTATCGCATTCTTCTGACCATTCAAACTTTTTGTTTCCCTTTAATGTCTCGTAGAAAGGTAGACATTTGTCGTTGATCGCGAGATAAAACGGTTAAGTGCTGCGACCCTGCCGGTCAGTCTTTGTACTTCGCGTTTCGTCCTGGGAGAGACCATCTCTATTAGCGCCGTGATTTGTTTCGGGTTAGCCTCGATTCCGCGGTAAGTGACGAGGTACCCTAGAAATTCTCCGGACGCAACGGCAAACCGACACTTTGCCGGGTTCAACTTCNCGACCCTGCCGGTCAGTCTTTGTACTTCGCGTTTCGTCCTGGGAGAGACCATCTCTATTAGCGCCGTGATTTGTTTCGGGTTAGCCTCGATTCCGCGGTAAGTGACGAGGTACCCTAGAAATTCTCCGGACGCAACGGCAAACCGACACTTTGCCGGGTTCAACTTCATGTTATGAAGGTTGAGCCTCTCGAAACATTCCTGGAGGTGTACGACGTGGTCTTGCTCTTTGAGCGATTTCACGAGCATATCGTCGATGTACACTTCCATCGTTTTTCCGAGTTGTTCGGAGAACATTCGGTTGACGAGTCGTTGGTAAGTCGCGCCAGCATTCTTTAGACCGAAAGGCATCACTTTATAGCAATAGGTTCCACGATCGGCTATGAATGTGGTTTTCTCCTGATCGTCGGGATTCATCATGATCTGATTGTATCCCGAGAAGGCGTCCATGAAAGATAAGAGTTCTTTTCCCGCGGTTGCCTCGACTAAGCGATCAATGTGCGGTAGCGGATAGCTATCTTTCGGACACGCTTTATTGAGATCGGTGAAATCAACGCAGACTCGCCATTTTCCGTTCTTTTTCTTTACGACAACGGGATTGGCGAGCCAGTCAGGATATCGACAACTTCGCTGTTGACCGCTTCGGCGCGTTCCGGCCCCAGTTTTCGTCTTTTTTGTTTGACGGGTTTGGATGTCGGGTCAACGTTGAGTTCATGACATGTGATGTTTATGTCGATCCCTGGCATATCTTCCGCAGTCCAAGCGAACGTGTTCGAGTTTCGTTTTAGGCATGTCAGGAGTTCGACTTTTAATGTCTCGCTCAGGTTCGCACCGATTTCGACACAGTGTTCTGGAAAATTCTCATCGATGCATACCGAGATGACGGGTTTGCAGGTTGGCTCGCGCTTACCTTCCAAAGCCTCGGCCGCTCGCAACTGCCAGAAGAGTTCCGTTTTATCTTGCTCTGGGGCGTTGTCGAGGGACGTCGACTTCTTTTTTTTTTTGGAAGAGATATCGACTGGCAGATTTTTTCGTTTTAAATCCGCGGCGTAGCAAACCTGCGAGGTTCGTCGATTTCCCCATATAGTCTCGATCCCGTTCGGAGTCGGGAACTTGAGACACATATGGTACGTCGACGGAATCGCTTGCATCGAATTTAACCACGGTGTCCCTACGATTGCGTTGTAGGACATAGGTCGATCGACGACTTCGAACTCGACGTTTTTCACTATGCTCCCGGCGCGAACTGCCAAGTTGATCGTTCCGAGGGTCATAGTGATTTCTCCCGAGAGTCCTACTAGCGGGCTTACGTTTTCCGCGATTTCAGAAAGATCGATTTCCATTCTTTCAAGAGTATTTTTGAAGATGATATCAGCCGAGCTTCCGGTATCGACTAATATCCTCGCGACATCCATATTCTGGATCGTCAGCTCAATAACGAGAAGATCGTTGAGAGGTTTGACCGAATCGATCGTTGCTCTTTTCTCGAACGAGATGACGTCGCCGTTCAGATTAGGCATGTTATTTCTCGTTCGTTTTAGCGATTATT
>CAKOAT010896264.1:29268-179357 GCA_932364175.1 Eruca vesicaria subsp. sativa
TTTTGTGTCTCTAGTTCCTTGTGGATTCGATCCCTAAGTACTACGATTGAACCTCTTTTGATGAGAGTAATTCACTCCTTAGGGTAATTTGAGTGATATCATCGTTCTTCAGGGGCTATCGAAGTCAACTCTTTGAGTGCCCGGGGACATAGCAAGATGTTGATCTCAGCAGCCATAACCAGTAACACGACGACAAGACGGAACACACCGTTTACGAACTGACTTATAGCCAGATCACGACGAGAAGCGTACGACGTTATAAGCCGTGGTATCGGGAACCAAAGCTTCGTATATCGCTGGAAGTATGACTTGTAGACGCACTGATATCCCATCAGGGGAGTCCAAGGTCGTTGGCTATCAGTCGGAACCAAGTATGTAATCCCGACCGCGTTAAAGCGCATAAGGATGCCTTCAATACTATCAAGAGTCGACCATGTTGACCATATGTGTTTGTTCGAGTAGGTGCCACCGCGACGGATCAAATTCTGAGGAACTGCGGAACCCCGCTCAAAACACCGTTCCCTGAGTAATGCGTAGGCACTGGGGGAGGACCCACGACAGGCTGGATCCTCTCAGCGGGTCTAGAAGCCCGGGCCCTACCAGCTGGCCTAGCAGCCCGAGTCTACCAGTTGCTCTAACTGCCCGAGATCCGCTAGTCGGCCTAATGATAAGAACCCCGTCAACTTGTATCGGCCGCGGATCGCCGAGTAAATCAGCAGCCATGTTACCATCATCTTCACCTCTGAACTCTATCTCCGAGTCGACGACATAAGGTCTCTGAGCTAAGTCGAGACATGCTGAATACCTTAACGCCTCCCGGTGTTCCAGATTGAAATCATCCAGCGGTTTGCCAGTCGTCTCATCCCGAGCAGGATCCGATGCAATAGCAATCCCTTTTCCTTTCTCTTCTCGCATCAGCCTCTTTCGGGGACACATCACTACCGGTAGTACATATATATTCTACAGCTATCTAGAGAGAGAAAGTAGAGAGAAGGGAGAGAAAGGATACCTGATATCGCGGAGGAGAATGAAGAGGAGAAAAATGAAGAGCATATATATAGGAGGAGAAGCGTGATTTCCAGAGTCACAATTATTATGTCTACAAAGACCTAGGTGGGCTTTTCTTCTCGCGACCCTTCGAATTTTGCCTCTAATGGGCTGAATCCTGCAGAAAACGCCCATCTCTTCTCGACCGTCCGAATTCCTTCTCATGATGCTTCACAACGATCACCGAGTAAGCCATTCAACTCTCCTCCTCGCGGAATCACCAAATAACTTTCGTACATCGGTGATAACACGATCACCGAGTAAGCCATTCGACTCTCCTCGCGTGATCACCGAATAACTCACGTACATCGGTGATAACACGATCACCGAGTAAGCCATTCGACTCTCCTCGCACGATCACCGAATAACTCACGTACACCGGTGATAACATGATCACCGAGTAAGCCATTCGACTCTCCTCGTGCGATCACCGAGTAGAAGAATCGGCTTCCGATCTTAACTCATTCTTGTTTCGCCGAGTAAACGATTCAGTCAAGAGCGCATCCACAAGCTTCCTTCCACGTTCCGAACATGCTATCTCATATACCCAACAAACCAAATCCACTCTGATTTTTGTGTCAATCACCAGTGGACTAGGGGGACTTACTGTAGGTGGTTGATTGCATCTATCCGTCAAGGCCCACGAGAAAACATATTTGGCCCATTAGAAGACAGTTTGCTTGGCCCAACCGATGATTAATGAGCCGGCTCGTCAAAGACCGCGTTAGCCGAGTAGAAGCCAAACGGCGTCCGTACAAATGACAAACTCGTTTTTACAGGCCGAGAAGAAGCCTAATACGGAGGCCCATCAACGAGTACCGCTTTAGGTCAAACTAAACAAGGAGAGATCGACTATAAAAAGGGAAGGAGGCACAACGAGAAAGGGATCCAAATATAGACTGACTAGGCGGCAACTTGTATTAGGGTTTTCATCTTATTCTCCATGTTGTTTACCTACTAGTCCGTACGACATCTCCGGTTAAGCTCTCCGAGCACCGGACAAAATCTTTGTACTCCCTTTGATTATAAATAAAACTCCTCTTCTTTACTCGTACTCGTTCACACCTTCAAAATAACCCACCGACGAGTCCAGTCACTCACTTTACTAATACACAACCGAACTCGGTAAAAACAGTTGTCGCATGTGCATTGTTCACTCGAGCTCCAGTGAGGTCGATCTAAACCAGAGTAACCCCTACCGAAACCTCGAAATCCACCTCTACTTCCTCCACTACTTACTCTGTTGGATGGCGAGCGTTCTTCCCACCATTCGGGGAACCCTAGGGCTTCCAACAGTTTGCTTTATCATGACCGGTTCTTCCGCAGTGAGTACACGGTGTATGTCTTCCTGAACCAGNGGGAGTACATATCCAGCTCTTCCCATAATTTAGACAAATTCCCAAAGAAATCAATGACAGGTTGTCCATCCTGTCGACACGAAGCAAGTTGCTTAGAAGAAATTGTGATCAAAACAATGAAAAAAGAATGTTTAAAACCAGATAAACAGACAGGGGCAGAGCAAAGCTACATGGACAGCTGGGGGTTAGGCGACCCCGTCAAATACTAAAACTAAAATGTTTAAGCTTAGACTGGTTAAGAAAAACTAAGCTATTGGTATAAATTCTTTTACTTGCCGCCCTTCTCCAAGTTCAAGCTTTCTTACCGCACATGTCTTTGTTTTCTATTATTGGGTGAATTGGTGGAATGTACATATTGGAAACAAATATTAGAAAAATTACCATATAATAAAGTTACTCAATGATGTGACAAGTTTACACTAAAACAGACAGAAATTTCCCTTCCTACACATGGGTGTGCAACAAACACACAAAATTATAACATACTATACTATATTTCTTAAGTGTATAACATAGAACAATCAATTTATAATAATGGTAATAGTATATACATGGAATCATAAGTAAGAAGTGAAATGGAAGAAATAGAGGAAGATGATGGATATAAATAGGGAGGAGTGAAGAGGAAGAGGAAGAGGAAGAAAAAGAGGAAAGGAAGAAGTGAAAATGAAGAGTTAGGAATAGGAAAGAAAGTGGAGTGTGAAAAGTAAAGAACCAAAAGAATAGCTGAGGGATCATAAGAAGGAAAAAGAAGAGACACGGATGAGTAGTTAAGAATAAGGAGTTAGGATAAGCGATAGAGGAGTGAAGAATATGGGGTCAGAAGTTAGAAGTGAAAACTAATGAGTGAAGTAAAAAAAGATGATGAAGATAAGGAGATAAAATGAACAGGGAGGAATGGAAACTGAAGAGTAAAGAGTGAAAATAAAAGTGAAGAGTGAAGAGTAAAGGAGATGAGAATCTGAAGGATAGTAAAGAGAAGGAAGAGGGAGGAAGAGTGAGAAGACAAAAGTGTAAAATAAACAGTAAGAAATGAAAAAAAGTGAAAAGTCAAGAGTATAATAGGAGAGGAGTTGAGGGATAATAAGGAGTCAGAAGTGAAGGATGAAGAGATAGGAGTAAATAGAATAAAGAGGGAGGAGTAAACAGTGATCAAGAGATAGGAGTAAATAGAATAAAGAAAGAGGAGTGAGGATTGAACAAGAGATTTGAGAGTTAAGAGTAAAGAAGCAAAGGAGGATATAGTAAAGACTAAGCATGTGTTAAAATACTATTTGCATATAATAATATACTATATTTATTAAACATATAGTATAGAACAATTAATTTATAATGAATATAAAAGTAAAAATGAAAAATGTGGACTGAGACTTGAAGAAGAGAATAAGGAAATGGCAGAAAATTAGGAAGAGTGAAGAGGAGAGTTAAATGACATATTATATAATGACAATAACATAGAGTAGTATGTTAGTGTAATTTATAAATGCTTACATACTGATTGTTTTGGTGTAAAATGAAAACAAATTATGAAAAAATGTTGTTGTACAAGATGTCAAATTTTGTTCTTAGATAACTTTAAACAATGTGATTCATGTCAAAAACATTTTATTGTTTACAACTTTATATTACAAAGAGTCTTAATTGTTGGGGTCAAAATCGGTACGACAGAATCAACAGCCAAAACTCCCCGCAAAAATATAAAAGAAATCATTTTATAAAACTCAGAGATCGTTTTATAAAACTCGAGAAATCATTTTATAAAACTCAAAGAATCGTTTTATAAAACTCGAGAATCGTTTTATCAAAACTCGAAGAATCGTTTTATAAAACTCGAGAAATCGTTTTATAAAACTCGAGAAATCGTTTTATAAAACTCAAAGAATCGTATTATAAAACTCAAGAATCGTTTTATAAAACTCGAGAAATCGTTTTATAAAACTCGAGGAATCGTTTTATAAAATTCAAGAAATCGTTTTATAAAACTTGAGAAATCGTTTTATAAAAGAAATTTCCAAACAAGATCGAAACAAACGTCGATTACACGATCGTCCGAGATAAGCACGAAACCGCCATAAACCGCCGTTGGGTGAACTAGAAGCTTCCCGGACAGTTCGCCGACCAGCGAGCTGGACCGGTCCGGCTCGGTTCACCGTACGTCGAACCGACCATCCCGAGCCTCGATCTCCCGCATCCCTGGTTCAATGCTTACGTCCTTCGACACGGTCGTGTTCCGAACCACGATCGAAATGTCTCCCGTTTCGTCTCGATCCGACCTATCATTCGAGCTTTACGATAAAAACCGTAAAACTTTTTTTTCTCAAAAAGAACTCGAGGAAATCCTATAAAACGGCAACAATTAATAGAGACACCGAACATTGCCTAAACTATTTATTCGAGATTTTTCGTTAAAATCATAAAAAACGCGTTTTTAATAAAAATGTCGAGAAAATCGTAAAAAACAGCAATGATTATCCGAGAAACGAACGTAGCTAAACTTTACGATTAACTCAGAGAATTTACTAAAACCGGCATCGGATCAGGAAACAATCTCGTATAAAGTCGTAAAACGGATTTATCGTAAAACGGCCCGAAAGGTCTTAAAACGCGATAAAATTCCATCTCGCAATCTAAACGAAATCTAACCCAAAGATACGATAACGTTTTGATGGTTTACTCGCAGAAGAAAGATAAATGTCAAGTTTGAAGATAAATGGCAAGTTTGAAGATAAATAGAAGATTTTCGTGGGAAAAAAGGAAGGATCAAGATAAATGGAAGATTCCTGATAAACTCGAATTTGGGCGAAATGGAAAGGCTAAAACCGCCTAGGAGGGGAGTATATAAGAAAGATGCATAGGGCAGAAGCAACGACACAATTTTCAGAGCTTTCACCACCAAATTTAGCATTTAGGAATATTTTCGTTTTCTGTTAGCGAGCTGCGTCTCAACTAGGGTTTTCGGTCTTTTACTTCTGGAGTTAGGGATTTTGCCGACGGCTCACGCAGCTAAGGCCACTCTCGTTGTAGCAGTTCGTACACCGATTCGGAATAAAAACCTTCTTGCTCTTTATCTCGCTCATTTATACTTTAATTTTAAATTCATCGTTTTCTTAATTATCGTTGTGCGGTTCTGCAGATATTCTATTTGTATAAGTTGAGAAATATAGNCTAAACCCGATAAAAGAGAAGCTAATGAGAAGGAGTTGTCAAGCTTCAGAAAAAGAGTCCTCAGAATACCTAAGGAGAAACCTTTTGAAGAAGCCTACTTCTCACACAGATTGTGGATGTTCTTCAGAGAATCAAAGGAGACAGAAGAAGACATCAGGAGGATGTTTAACCACGTCAGAGATAGCCTCAAGCAGAAGATTACACTAAAACAGACAGAAATTTCCCTTCCTACACATGGGTTTGCAACAAACACACAAAATTATAACATACTATACTATATTTATTAAGTGTATAACATAGAACAATCAATTTATAATAATGGTAATAGTATATACATGGAATCATAAGTAAGAAGTGAAATGGAAGAAATAGAGGAAGATGATGGATATAAATAGGGAGGAGTGAAGAGGAAGAGGAAGAGGAAGAAAAAGAGGAAAGGAAGAAGTGAAAATGAAGAGTTAGGAATAGGAAAGAAAGTGGAGTGTGAAAAGTAAAGAACCAAAAGAATAGCTGAGGGATCATAAGAAGGAAAAAGAAGAGACACGGATGAGTAGTTAAGAATAAGGAGTTAGGATAAGCGATAGAGGAGTGAAGAATATGGGGTCAGAAGTTAGAAGTGAAAACTAATGAGTGAAGTAAAAAAAGATGATGAAGATAAGGAGATAAAATGAACAGGGAGGAATGGAAACTGAAGAGTAAAGAGTGAAAATAAAAGTGAAGAGTGAAGAGTAAAGGAGATGAGAATCTGAAGGATAGTAAAGAGAAGGAAGAGGGAGGAAGAGTGAGAAGACAAAAGTGTAAAATAAACAGTAAGAAATGAAAAAAAGTGAAAAGTCAAGAGTATAATAGGAGAGGAGTTGAGGGATAATAAGGAGTCAGAAGTGAAGGATGAAGAGATAGGAGTAAATAGAATAAAGAGGGAGCAGTAAACAGTGATCAAGAGATAGGAGTAAATAGAATAAAGAAAGAGGAGTGAGGATTGAACAAGAGATTTGAGAGTTAAGAGTAAAGAAGCAAAGGAGGATATAGTAAAGACTAAGCATGTGTTAAAATACTATTTGCATATAATAATATACTATATTTATTAAACATATAGTATAGAACAATTAATTTATAATGAATATAAAAGTAAAAATGAAAAATGTGGACTGAGACTTGAAGAAGAGAATAAGGAAATGGCAGAAAATTAGGAAGAGTGAAGAGGAGAGTTAAATGACATATTATATAATGACAATAACATAGAGTAGTATGTTAGTGTAATTTATAAATGCTTACATACTGATTGTTTTGGTGTAAAATGAAAACAAATTATGAAAAAATGTTGTTGTACAAGATGTCAAATTTTGTTCTTAGATAACTTTAAACAATGTGATTCATGTCAAAAACATTTAATTGTTTACAACTTTATATTACAAAGAGTCTTAATTGTTGGGGTCAAAATCGGTACGACGGAATCAACAGCCAAAACTCCCCGCAAAAATATAAAAGAAATCATTTTATAAAACTCAGAGATCGTTTTATAAAACTCGAGAAATCATTTTATAAAACTCAAAGAATCGTTTTATAAAACTCGAGAATCGTTTTATCAAAACTCGAAGAATCGTTTTATAAAACTCGAGAAATCGTTTTATAAAACTCGAGGAATCGTTTTATAAAATTCAAGAAATCGTTTTATAAAACTTGAGAAATCGTTTTATAAAAGAAATTTCCAAACAAGATCGAAACAAACGTCGATTACACGATCGTCCGAGATAAGCACGAAACCGCCATAAACCGCCGTTGGGTGAACTAGAAGCTTCCCGGACAGTTCGCCGACCAGCGAGCTGGACCGGTCCGGCTCGGTTCACCGTACGTCGAACCGACCATCCCGAGCCTCGATCTCCCGCATCCCTGGTTCAATGCTTACGTCCTTCGACACGGTCGTGTTCCGAACCACGATCGAAATGTCTCCCGTTTCGTCTCGATCCGACCTATCATTCGAGCTTTACGATAAAAACCGTAAAACTTTTTTTTCTCAAAAAGAACTCGAGGAAATCCTATAAAACGGCAACGATTAATAGAGACACCGAACATTGCCTAAACTATTTATTCGAGATTTTTCGTTAAAATCATAAAAAACGCGTTTTTAATAAAAATGTCGAGAAAATCGTAAAAAACAGCAATGATTATCCGAGAAACGAACGTAGCTAAACTTTACGATTAACTCAGAGAATTTACTAAAACCGGCATCGGATCAGGAAACGATCTCGTATAAAGTCGTAAAACGGATTTATCGTAAAACGGCCCGAAAGGTCTTAAAACGCGATAAAATTCCATCTCGCAATCTAAACGAAATCTAACCCAAAGATACGATAACGTTTTGATGGTTTACTCGCAGAAGAAAGATAAATGTCAAGTTTGAAGATAAATGGCAAGTTTGAAGATAAATAGAAGATTTTCGTGGGAAAAAAGGAAGGATCAAGATAAATGGAAGATTCCTGATAAACTCGAATTTGGGCGAAATGGAAAGGCTAAAACCGCCTAGGAGGGGAGTATATAAGAAAGATGCATAGGGCAGAAGCAACGACACAATTTTCAGAGCTTTCACCACCAAATTTAGCATTTAGGAATATTTTCGTTTTCTGTTAGCGAGCTGCGTCTCAACTAGGGTTTTCGGTCTTAGACTTCTGGAGTTAGGGATTTTGCCGACGGCTCACGCAGCTAAGGCCACTCTCGTTGTAGCAGTTCGTACACCGATTCGGAATAAAAACCTTCTTGCTCTTTATCTCGCTCATTTATACTTTAATTTTAAATTCATCGTTTTCTTAATTATCGTTGTGCGGTTCTGCAGATATTCTATTTGTATAAGTTGAGAAATATAGNACTTCTGGAGTTAGGGATTTTGCCGACGGCTCACGCAGCTAAGGCCACTCTCGTTGTAGCAGTTCGTACACCGATTCGGAATAAAAACCTTCTTGCTCTTTATCTCGCTCATTTATACTTTAATTTTAAATTCATCGTTTTCTTAATTATCGTTGTGCGGTTCTGCAGATATTCTATTTGTATAAGTTGAGAAATATAGAATAGACTATTTAATATATGTAGTACTATTCATCTTCTTCAGTTAAAACTCTGATTTTTTTCTCTTCCTTCCATCTCATGCTGATTCAGAAAACCTAACCACAATCTGAATCTTCTAATTTTTTTTGTCACAATTTTTGTCTTTGGCAGATATCAATCACTAACGCCTTTCTTTCAGCCAATGCAGTTCTTTTGTTGGTGAAGAAGAACCATGGGATGAAAAACAGATACGAATAAGTGTTATAGAAGTGAAGAAACAACTATCATCTAAACTAAAGAGGAAAAAACAAAACAATATATGCGTGTGAATCTTTAAGGACAATAATGTAATTAGTTCATATTATACATGTTATATTTAACCATTAGTTTTTATGATTACTTCTGTAATTATTTTTTATGGTCATTGATGCTAATTTTCCTTCATTATTTTTACTTTTTACTTTACATAATTGTGAGCCTTAGAACCTGATTTTAAGACGAACATAAAGGTAAAACTATTTTATGATTGCTTTTCAAACTTCTTTATTTTCCATTGTTTCTTAGATGTTTACTTGTTTGCTTTTCAAATTCATATGTTTCTTTTTTTCCTTTAAATATTTCCTATAGAGAATATCTTTCTTTTTCACATAAAAAGCTTTGATTTTCTTTATTTGTTTTTCAGTTATTTTAGATATTTTCTAATTTTGTTGAAAAGCTTGGTATAATAATTAAAATTCTCTACTGTAAAAGAACCTTTTAGTAATTTTTTGGTTTTATTGAATTTTTTTTTAAATTAATATTTTTCTTTCTAATCTCTAAATGTTTTCTATAATGTTTCAAATGATATTAATAGATTATTTTTTATAAAATTATATATAAATTTAAATTTTGATGCCGGTAAAAATATTCCTTGCTTTGCCACTATAAACAGTGGAAGCTGTAGACGGATACATGGAAGAAAAGAATACTGAGACGAGAATAGTACAAAAATGAAAAAAAAAAGAGTAGAGTTGTTTATGTAAACTTAGGAACGATCGTCTAAATATTATTTATTATTGAACAAATTAGACAATACATCGTATATATACAACTCTAACCACAAGATGTTCCTTAACATAATTGGAAAGATCTCTAATATAAAGGAAATTATCCTAATCTGAAGAATGAGAATATTCTATTCCTTAATACTCCCCCTCAAGTTGGAGTGTAAAGATTTTGAACACCCAACTTGGAAAGCAAGAAATCAAACTGAGGTCGACCAAGTGCTTTCGTAAGAATATCTACAATGATCTTTCATACGAACATTACGCATGGAGATAAGACCAGCACAAGCAGCATCACGAACACAATGACAATCCTTTTCGATATGTTTTTTTTTCATGACAGAAAAGATTAGAGGCGATGTGTATCGCAGCTTGACTATCACAATAAAATGGCACCAGAGTAGAAGGCGAAGCACCAAGGTTTTAACAAGAGGAACAATCCAATGCATTTCTTTAACTGTGCATGCCATTGCCCGATATTCAGCTTCAGCTGAGGAATGAGACACAGTGTCTTGTTTCTTTGTTTTCCAAGCAATATGAGATCCTCCCAGCATAACTACAAATGAACTGAGTGAGCGACGAGTAAGAGGACACGATTGCCAATCGGAGTCACAGTAGACAGACAAGTCAAGGTTTGTATCAGCTCGCAAAAGGATTCCTTGATAGGGTGACCCCTTAAGATAACGAACGACACGCTGAGCTGCATCCTAGTGAGCTTGGCGAGGAGTCTGCATGAACTGAGATAAAAGATGGATGGAGTGTGATAGCTCAGGACGGGAGATAGCAAGATAGACCAATCTGCCTATCAAACGACGATACTGACTGGGATCAGGGAACAAGGGACCATCATCGGAAGCAAGTTGGTGATTTTATTCCATCGGTGTAACGGCCGGTTTCGATCCAAGCAAACCAGTTTAAGCTACAATGTCAAGAAATACTTCCGTTGAGATAAATATATTCCCTCATCTGATCTAGCAACTTCAATGCCTAAGAAATATTTTAATTTTCCCAAGTCCTTCATATGAAAACAAGTACGTACATAGGCATTAAACTTGTTAAGTCGATCTAGACAGTTAGTGGCAATAAGTAAATCATCCACATAAACAAGAATCTGTATCTCAACGTCACCTTTGATATAGATGAAATGACGCATCCGAGTAAGACTTCTCAAAACCAAACTTAATAGGAGCTTGCGAAAGCTTGGCAAACAAGTAACAAGGCGTTTGTCTCAGGCCATATAGAGACTTGCATAACCTACAAACTTTAATAGGATCTGAGTGTGAGAAACACGGTGGAAACGTAATATAGACTTCTTATTCGAGATCGCTGTGAAGGCGGCACTATGGACGTCCATCTGATGGACCTCCCACTTTTTAGCAACCACAATTCTCAGTAGAGCACGAACAGTGGTCATTTTAACAATTGGCGCAAAATTTTTGTTGAAATATTCCCCTTCTATTTGGTGGTTTCCATGAACTACAAGATGCGCCCTATACCTGCAAATGGTCCCATCAGAGTTACATTTGATCGTGAAAACCCAGTGCAACCTTGCCTGGTGGAAGCGAAGTCACATCCCATGTGCCTTGGTCTTCAAGCGCAACGACCTCATCTTTAACTGCAACCCGCCATACTTTCTCTTTGACAGCTTCAGAGTAAATTTTCGGTATTATACCTGCAGTTACTGCTTCGAGAAATACTTGATGTGCAGGTGAGAACGATACATCAGATATATATATTTGACCAGAGGATACGGTGTCTTACCAGGAATCAAATCAGAAGACGCTGAGTGAGCAGAAAGAGGAGCGAGAGGGGTATCTTTTATGCTGACTGTATTATAAACTATATGGTCCTGAAACTTGGCTGGAGGAACTCGAACACGTTGACAACGTCCTAGTGGTTCTGATGGAAAAGAAGACTGCTGAACCGTATCAATGCCAGCAGGAACTATAGGTGGCGACACATAAGTTTCCTCAAGGTGCTCTGTTTTAGTGGTGGTAAGCATGGGTGGAGAAACCTTTGTTTCCTGTTCATCGCCAGGAGGTATATCAGTATCAAATCTCCCCCTTTCGTCTAAATTTGGTTCTGGCTGTGGCTGTAATAACCAATCCTCATCAGAAGAGAATAGGAGACTGTGGTAAAACCGTAATGGAAGCCATATGGAACTCATTCTCGTAAAAAATGACATCTCAGCTGATGATGAACTCCTTCTCGTCTAAATCATAAACTTTCCAGCTTTTCTAACCGAAAGGATACCCGATGAAAATTCATTTCCGACTCCTATGTCCAAACTTGTCTCTATCTCGAGATCTATGATGCGTGTAACACAAACTTCCAAAGAAATGAAGATGATCATACTGCGGTCTTGTACCATAAAGTATTTCGTAGGGAGAGAGCCCTCTGAGTAATTCTATGGGCGTCCGATTTATCAAATGAGCTGCTGTCATCACAGCTTCACCCCAAAACTTAACCAGTAACTTGCTTTGAAACAGTAATGCCCGAGAAACATTCAGTATGTGTCGATATTTCCTTTCAACACGCCCATTTTTCTGAGGTGTTCCAACACACAACGTTTGATGTAACACACCCTGTTATTGAAAGTATCGAGTAAGACATGTAAACTGAGTCCCGTTGTCTGAGCGAACTATTTGTACAGGTTTTCCAAACTGTTTAGATGTTATTTCACAGAAGTTTTGAAGTATAGTTTTGACTTCAGATTTCTCGCGAAGAAGATACGTCCACACAGCTCTAGAGTAATCGTCTACGATAGTTTAGAAATAGACTGTGCCACTGGAGGTACGAGTTTGATAAGGTCCCCATACGTCACAATGAATAATATCAAAACACTCTTTAGTTTTATTAGAAATATTAAAGAAAACTTCTTGAGTGTGCTTTTACCTAAAACAAGTGTCAGACGGACTAGGGATAGCAGATTTATTAGTAGAAAACATAGGTAATGACGACAAAAAAGAAAACGACGGATGTCCTAGCCGTTGGTGCCACCTAAGCTGATCGGCTGAACTAACAACTTGACTAGTCACACGATGAACTCTTGCAGCCATGACATCTTGAAAATTTTGTACCCTATCTCTCTCTTAACTGGCTCCAATCAGGGTCTTTGTAAAACAATCCTGAAAAACACATATAGTATCAGGAAGAAGAGCAAAGCAATTCGTCTGTTTCAAAAATTTAGACACAGAGATCAAAGAGCAGTTTAGATTTGGCACAAATAGCACTTTCTCTAACACCACTTGATCTGTTAATCGAAAATTCCTAATATGAGTTGCAAACGTTCTATTGCAATCTTCGAACCCTACTGGACACGGCGGTATAACAGACGTGATTACTAGCAAAGAAAAGTCCCCCGTCATATGGTGAGATGCTCCTGTGTCCAATATAAGATCACCACGTCGAGTCTTACCAGAAAGCTTATCAGAGGATGATGTATGTGCTCTTTCATTGATCATCTGAGAAAGTGCTGTACACTGTTCTTCGGTGAAACCAGGAAAAGAAGACGAATGGGAAGTCGTCACATATGCGTTGTTCACCCGAGCTCCAATGTTAGGAGGTCGATCTGAACCAGAGTAACCCCGACCGCAACCTCGAAAGCCACCTATACTTCTCCACTACTTACTATGTTGGATGGCGAGCGTTCTTCCCACCATTTGGGGAACCCTATAAGCTTCCAACAGTTTTCTTTATCATGACCGGTTCTCCCGCAGTGAGTACACGGTGTATGTCTTCCTAAACCAGAAGAGATTTGACGTGAGGTGATTTGCTATGTCTCTGTTTTGGCTACAAACCCATTCGCATTCTGCTGTGATTCTCGATCTTTGGCTGAGTTAATATGTTGTTCCTCTCTAATAATTTTAGCATATATCTCTCCAGTATCAACCTCAGAATCTGATGAGTTAATAGACTGACAAATTCCACCGAACCAAACTTCATTAAGACCCATTACAAACTGATGCATCTTCTCCGTCTCTCTAGCTTTCTCTCTCTCAGGAGCAGCTAAGCAAGTACAGCTTGGGAGAGGGGAGTACATATCCAGCTCTTCCCACAATTTAGACCGATTCCCAAAGAACTCAATGACAGGTTGTCCATCTTGTCGACACGAAGAAAGTTTCTCCTTCAGATGATGCACGCGCACCTTGTTACCAACTGAGAAGCGTCTGCGTAAGTTCTCCTACAGGTTATGAAAATCTTGTACAGACGTAACTATTGACCTCAATAGACGTCCGAATCCATCCCACAATAATTGTATTAACCGAAATCCAAAGCTCCAAATTAAGATCGTTTGCAAGAGGTTTCGCAATAGAACCATCAATGAAACCAAGCTTCCGTTAAGCACGGAGAGCAATGGTCATCTCACTGGACCATTCCTATAGTTTTCTCCTGTCAACATCACTTACGTGATCATAGCTCCAAGATTATCCGAAGCATGCAGAGAATATGGTGTTGCGGTGTCAGCGCCCTTGTTTCCCGTCATAACGCTCTTCGACACAGAAGACTCTTCTCCTTCGTCCATACTTTCTGAATTTCACAGAGAATCAGCAACCACAACTCTTAGAGCTTCATACTTCGAAGTTCTTGTAGTTCTTAACACAAGAACATAAGCTTTTTAGGTCACAGAAAATTTATGCCCTGATACCATGTAAACTTAGGAACGATGGTCTGAATATTCTTTCTTATTGAACAAGTTAGACAATTCATCGTATATATACAACTCTAACCACAAGATATTCCTTAACATAATTGGAAAGATCTCTAATATAAAGGAAGTTATCCTAATCTGAAGAATGGGAATATTATATTCCGTAATAGCTTTTGACAAAGGGTTCACTAGGTTTATATTTGTGAGAATGGGTCACTGTGAGTTTTAAATGGGAGAAAACATACTTATAAGTGACAGAAATAATTAGTGACTTTTCTAACCTTTTTGACCCTATAACTTGATGATTTTTGACTGGGAACTTAAGAAATATGCAAGCTAAAACTGACCCACAAACTGTCACTTTCTTCTCTCTTCTCAAGTCTTGCATCTATTAACGTTGTTTTTGTCTCCAGAAACATCGAGTTCGGGATGGAACTTGACTCGATTCTCTATAAATCATTGATCATCTTGTTTGATCGTTGGCTTGCCGGTTATCATTTCATCTCGAACCCTGGGTGTTCTTGTTTGATTGTTGGCTAGTTGGTCAACCATATGTCTAGGATGGTTTGGGGGTGTTACACCCATCCTCTTAAAACATCCCCGTCTCTGAATTTTGAGTAGAAGCCATAAGGCTTTGCAACCCGTACAAAGAGTTAACGGTTTCCGTTAGATCGAAGCCTAAGGCTTTTCAACCTGTACAACGACCTAACGGTGTTAGACCAGACTAGTCAAATATCAGAGTACTCATGATGTGCATATAAAACAAATATGTTTATTGATTAAGAAAATATTCATATATGAATATTTCAAAACTGAGCCCAGCCTAATGCCAAATAACATTAATCAACCGGTTAGTTACTCCCTTACCAAAAGATGACTAACCTCATTCAGCAAGCATTAATTAAACAAACAATCACTCAATCAAATTGTTCCCAGATAGTTCAACCTCCTATATAAAACTATCTTTAAAGATAATAGGAACCTTCACTCAACCATATCAACAAACAAGAATAGCAAACATGTTGAATCCTATACATATTCCAAGTCAGGTTATCAATTTAGTCTTAATTCCATTTATTCTCAGCTTAGCCCGTACTAAAATGAGTCCGGTTCTAATAAATAACATAATCCTAAGGACTCTATCATGCAATAACGTGAGTATCCTACTCTATATGAATACTCGATCTATATCCTAACTTCCAATTGGAGCTCAAGCATAACCCTGAAACTATCCTAAATTCCAAGTGGAATTCACACAAAACCAAGTCACAGTGTTCTAGGCGAGAACCTGCTTGTTGATCAGAGAGGACTTGGGAAAATCCCAATGGATGACTTGAATGGAATGGACCAGACTAATCTTGACTTGGACAGAACCTCCCCTGAGACTGGACTGGAATGGACTCACCTCGAGCAGAACCTTATCAAGCTGTTGGACAGTCTTTCAGAACTTCCCGACAGTTTTTTTGTCTTCGGATATGTCTAAACTTCTAAAGCACCTCACTTCTTTCTCTTTCTCTCTCTAACACACGTCTTTAAGTGTCTTTGGTGTGACTGGGATGAATGAAAATGAACAGGGGAGTTAGGTATTTGTAGAAGTGGCCGGCCAGAAAGGACGAGCCACCAAAGCGCATGTGTGTCGTCCCGCATGCTTCCGGTCGCATGCACAGTGACACATGGGCATACACTTGCCCTTTTGCATGCTCCCTAGTCATGCCAGGAGACACCTCCTTGTCCACTTGTCGGTCAAAATTTCTGTAATTCATGCGTCGTGACACACGAACCTCTACATGTCACTTTGCATGCGCAGATCGCAGGTACGGCGACTCCTCGTGCTTTTGTTTGTCAAGCTGCATGTGACTGCTTCATGCACGGCTACACCTCCTTCTTGTGTTGAAACTCAGCTGGTTATAGGATAGAAAACACGTCCTGTCCAAAGACATAGAGACACCTCAAGTTTCTCGGTCGATTTGTGCGATTTCGGCCCTTCTAGCATATTTTTGACCTGCACTCAATCCCAAATATTTTTGCGCTCCCATTCTGATGCACTGAATATTTTTAATAAAATACAAAGAAATTTTGACCATGATGGAAAATATTTCCCCGAGCCTCCGGCCTCCCCTGAAAAATTTCATAATGCCAAAATTAGGGTTTTCGCCCAATTTCAGGTTTTCTCGTCATGCTTCTATCTCGTCGTTGCTTCCCGTCCTGCTTACTTATTGTCGAGCTTACTTCTTGTCGTTCTAACTTACCATTAGCTTACTTCCCGTCGAGCTTACATCCCGTCGTGCTTCCAAAAAGGTTATGCATTCTTAAACCTCCTCGAACTTTGAAACTCTCGATCGATCTTTATCGCCCGTGATTAGACCACCAAATAGATGATCGAACAATCTTCTATTTTCTCCGATCAATGTCAAGTTTTATGTGATCAAAACTCAACATTTATCATCATCTTTTGATTCCCAAACGCTCAGCTCTAAATTCTAACTTTGCCGATCTCGGCCATTTTATCCTGAAGAGTGCGTTATCACATTCTCTCTCCCCCCTAATAGAATTTGTCCTCGAATTCTTGGTTGCGCAATTCCTTAGCTTCATGGAACGCTCCTCCTTGATATTTTGTGGTGATCTCTGCTTGGATAACTCCGCCTTGTGTCTCGGTTATTTGATGTGTTTCTTTGTCAGGTCGCCTTTGATCTCTTCTTTTGATTTCTTTTTGTCTCCATCCAGACTCCTGATTCTGAGCTTGCTTTACCTTGATACATCTCCTAACATTTCTCTTGGTCTTGAATCCTTTCCTTTCTTTACTTCTTGACTTCTCATGCTTCACTCATTCTCAACTCATCTTCATAAGTCTTTACTTGCTTGCCTTGGTCGCTTGAGTTTCTTCTCAAAGGTCTCCAAACTTCTTCGTATCTCTTCACTTGAATAATAATTGAGTCATCCTCTTGCTTTTACTTTTCCATAACACTCTCATTTTTTTTTTGATACGAATTTGTCCATCTTCCTTCCTGATTACTCCAACCATTTTCTCGATCTTCATTTTCCCAAATACTGATGAAGTCCTTTCCCACGAAGTCTTGTTTCTTCCCATTTGTCCAGTCCATACCACTGTCCAATGTCCAGTCTCTCTGAACATATCTTCACTCTTTGTCTTCGGGTTTGGGTTTTTGGCCTTGAACTCTCTTCACTCTAAGGTTTTCATCCCTTAAAGTTTCGATCAACGAACAAACTTACAATCTGCAACTTAAAGAACACTTCACATGCAAGTTAGTCAACAACTAATCCCATAAATAACTAACCAAGCAACCTAATCAAAATTCTACCCAATCAACCTAATCACACTGCTAACCAGCAACTTAACAATTCTAGATTCCACTATCTCAATCCTAGTTCCTAAACCAATAAATCCTACGCTGGAAACGACCGGTGCCTTAATGCTTTATGTAACTCTTTTTGACTCGATAAAAATTGTGAAAACCGATTAAATCATGAGTTTCGGAAGCATGGACGAAAACATGATCTGATACTACCTCTGTAACACCCCCAAACCATCCTAGACATATGGTCGACCAACCAGCCAACAATCAAACAAGAACATGACCGATCGACCGACCAACACCAAGGTTGGAGATGAAAGGATAACCGGCCAGCCAACAATCAAATAAGAACATGACTGACCGTCCAACTGAACACCATGGTCCGGAAGAGCTACATGTTGGGCTAGGGACGATCTGGTCAGAGTCACAAAATTTACTTCACGACTTAAACCAGTTCATCTGATAACTCGTCCTGCTAAATAAAGGCATAAAGCTGTGAAACTCGTACCAAGAGTTAACGGTTTCTGCTAGATCGTAGCCTAAGGCTTTTCAACCTGTACAACGACCTAATGTTGTGTTGGACAAGACTAGTCAAATATCAGAGTACTCAAGATATGCATATAAAACAAATACATTATTGGTTAAGAAAATATTCATACATGAATATTTCAAGACTGAGCCCGGTCTAATGCCAAATAACATTAATCAACCAGGTAGTCACTCCCTTACCAAAAGATGACTAACCTCATTCAACCAGCATTAATTAAATAAACAATCACTCAATCAAACTGTTACCCAGATAGTTCAACATCCCATATGAAACTATCTTTAAAGATAATGGGAACCTGCACTCAACCATATGAACACACAAAAATAGCAAACATAATGCATCCTAGACCTATTCCTAGTCAGGTTATGAATTTAGTCTTCATTCCATTTATTCTCAGCTTAGCCTGTACTAAACTGAATCCGGTTTTAATAAATAACATAACTCTAAGAACTCTATCATGCAATAACGTGAGTATCTTACTCTATATGAATACCGTTCTATATCCTAAGTTCCAAGTGGAACTCAAGCATTACCGTAAAACTATCCTAAATTCCTAGTGGAATTCACACAAAACCAACTCATAGTGTTCTAGGCGAGAAGCTGATTGTTGATCGGGGAGGACTTGGCCAAAACCCAATGGATGACTTGAATGGACTGGACCGGAATAATCTTGACTTGGACAGAACCTCCCCTGAGACTGTACTTGAATGGACTCACCTCGAACAAAACCTTCGCTAGCTGCTGCACAGTCTTTCGGAACCTCACTTTTTCAGAACCGGCAGTTTTTTCAGTCTTCGGAAATGTTTAAGCTTCTAAAGTACCTCACTTTTTTCTCTTTCTGTCTCTAACCCAGTCTTTAAGTGTCTTTGGTGTGTCTGGGATGAATGAAATTTAGCAGGGGAGCTAGGTATTTATAGAAGTGGCCGGCCAGTAAGGACGAGCCACCCAAGTGCATGTGTGTCGTCCTGCATGCTTCCGGTCGCATGCGAGGCGACACATGGGCATACACTTGCCCTCTTGCATGCTCCCTAGTCATGCCAGGAGACACCTCCATGTACATTTGTCCCTCAGAATGTTTGGAGTTCATGCGTCGCGACACACGGGCCTCTGCATGTCACTTCGCATGCGCATATCACAGGTACGGCGACCCCTTGTTCTTCTGCTTGTCAAGCTGTATGTGATTGCTTCATGCATGGCTACACCTCCTTCTTGCGTTGAAACTCAGCTTGTTATAGGATAGACAACACGTCCTGGCCACAGAGATAGAGACACCTCGAGCTTCTCAGTCGATTTGCGCGATTTATGCCTTTCTGGCAAATTTTCGACCCACAATCACCCGAATATTTTTCCGCTCCTGTTATGATGTGCTGAATATTTTTAATAAACTCCAAAAGAATTATGACTTTGATGGAAAATATTCCCCTGAGCTTCTGGCTTCCCCGAAAAATTCCATAAATCGAAATGCTTCTTTCCCGTTGTGCTTGCTTCCTGTCCTGCTTACTTCCCGTCCTTCTTACTTATTGTCAAACTTACTTCCCGTCGTTCTTACTTCTCGTCTTGCTTACTTCCCGTCGAGCTTACTTCCCGTCGAGCTTACATCCCTTTGTGCTTCCAAAAATTTTATGCTTCCAATACGTGTGTCTGCTCAATCTAAGATAATTTCTAACATGGTAGAACAGCTTATTTCGTCACATGGTTCACCCACGATCCATTTTTAAACCTCCTCGAACTTCGAAACTCTCGATCGATCATTATCGCCCGCGATTCGACCACCAAATAGATGATCGACCAGTCTTATATTTTTTCCGATCAATGTCAAATTTTATGTGACCAAAACTCAATATTTCTCATCATCTTTTGTTTCCCAAACGCTTGCTCCAAATTCTAACTTTATCGATATGGACCGTTTTGTCCCGAAGGGTGGGTTATCACAATGGAATGTTTCAGTAAGTGAGATTCTAAGGTTTCTGAAGAAGTCTGGTTATTTTTAACTGATGTTTGTGAAAGGAGAGACGAGTGGCTGCCGTCGATGAATTTTATGTCTGGCGGCCATTGGAAAAGTTGCAGGGAACCCTTGAAGAAGATGAGAAAAATTACATTAATGCTATTACTGAAAAAAAAAGAAAAAAATGAATATTGTTGGAGAAAAGTATTAGAATTGCAAACTGACCAATTTAGTTTTTATTAACATTTATAACATACTTATTCTATAGCTCGACTATTCAGTCAAAGCTTAAACCAAACATTAATAAAACATAATAAACAGATATAGTAATAATAAAAAAAAAAAAACCCTATCCGCAGCTCTGATGGTGATTGCGATCTCATGAGATAAAGTGACGATTTGTTCAAACTTTTGATTCCTTCTTTGGTGATCGAAAGGTTTTTCCTTAGATCGATCATTGTCGGCTGAGTGAGAATCACTAATCATACATCTGATCCGATTTCTTCTACATTACGTAACCAGTTATGCAAAACTTGTGCAGCTGTTTCTCTTCTGAAACTTAGACCGATCTCTCCGTATCCTTGTACGGTAGTATTGGTTAAGGATGGCGATAAACAAAGGGAAAGGAATCCTGCTTAAGGAGGACGATGATGAGCCAATACAACTCCCAGATCAAGCCGATGAGAGCCTCATCAAGGAGTATAGCTTATCTCTTATTGGTAAGATATTAAATCCCAAAAAATAGAATGTGGAAAGGCTAATCATAGCTATGGCAGAGCAATGGGGGATGTCTGACAAGATAAGTGGATGTGATCTTGGTAATGGACGCTTTTTGTTTAACTTTGACAGTGAAGAGGACCTTATGTCTATTCTTAATCAAGGGCCATTCCATCATAACTTTTGCATGTTTGTGCTAGTACGTTGGGAGCCAATAGTGGAAGAAAACTACCCTTCGCTGATCCCGTTTTGGATCCATCTTCAGGGTATCCCACTCCTTCTCTGTACTGAACAAAACTTACAAGCAATCGGAGACAAGCTTGGGAGGGTTGTGATAATTGACACTACTGAAGGAAAGATAAACGTTGCTGTGGATTACTCCAAACCCTTGAAATTTTCTAGAAGACATCAAACCAGAAACAAGGAGGATATTACCATCAAGCTTCAATATGAGAAGCTTTTCAAGCACTGCAAAACATGTGGTCTTATGACATATGAGTATACAGATTGCGTGTGGTCTCAAAAAACAGAGACAGCTCCTATGGCTGTCAAGACTAATAGAGAGACAGTTTTTGACCGGGTTAGATCTGGTACCTCAAGACTGGAACTCAAGGATGGAGGATCTCGAACAGTAAGTGACAGTTCTCGTGTGAAAAATGAGGATCATCGTTATTACAAGGACAACCTAAGCTCACATTCAAGAGTGCAAAGGTCATCTTACTCAAGCCGTTCAACTAAAAACTTCCATTCGAAGGATTCACGTTACAATCCTTACGCATATGTCCGTAACCAAGCTACATTAAAGAAACGTTGGCAGCCAAAACAAAACCAACCTCTGAAGATCACTGAGCAAAATCGAAGAGAAGAGGACATGGAAACAGTTAATCAAACACGAACGCCTAAGTCAATGACAACATCTAGGACCGATGCTCCTCCTATGGGAGAAGGTACGGTGTTGAATATTATGAAGGAGAGTAACGTCACTATAAGAGCACCCCAAGACAACAACTCCAACAGACAGACTGTTGATCCGCTGAGGATGATGGACGATCTTATTCCCCCCTCTGATGCCCTTCAAATTGATGCGTTGAATGATGTGGAACAGGGGAATGAGGAGGGACTTCTACCAGATACAGAGATGCAAGAGACAACCACCGGTAAAGAATTGATGTTAATGGAGGAATACAACCTGCTTGGGGAGGAGCATGAAGATCAAGAACAAGCAGATCAATTACATGGTGTTAATCAAGAGGCTGAGAAAAAAAATGAGAAAGATTATGCTGTGGAAGACTCAGCACAAAAGGCTTTGACACGGAGTGTGGCACGCTCTTTGTTTACAAGCTCTCAAGTATCTCAAGAACGCCGTGCATCGCCTCGCCTCAATGAGAATCATTCAAGTAATGTAGTAGGAACAACACGGGGAAGAGGAGGCAGAAAAAGAACCACGGTTCAAAGACAATCTAAGACAACAACAGGCACTCAAAAAAGGGGTTTGCTGGATTCCAAATATCCACCAAAACTTCATTAATGAAGACACTGAGTTGGAACTGTCGAGGGATAGGGAACAACCTCACAGTTTGACGCCTCACTGAGATGTGTCAGAAGCATCGCCCAGGACTCTTGTTCCTTTCTAAGACGAAGAATAGGAAGCTGCTGTTGCATAACATTTAGGCTGACTTAGGTTTTAATAAATTGTTTACCGTTGAGCCTCTTGGCCAGAGTTGTGGTTTAGCTTTACTTTTTATGGATGAATTTCAAGTTGATGTTTTATTTTCAAATAATCGAATGATTGATGTACAAGCAGTTATTAATGGAATAAAAGTCTATATGACATTTTTTATGGAGACCCTGTCAAAAACAGAAGAGACCAATTTTGGGAATGTCTTACGCGTTTCGCAAAAACAAGAGATGGACCATGGTTCATGATTGGAGATTTTAATGAAATAACTGGACACCATGTAAAAGAAGGAGGAAAAAGGAGATCTGATACTTCTTTTCTCTCCTTCAACCAAATGATAGCTGATTGTGGTATGCTTGAATTCCCATGTACTGGGAATATTCTGTCATGGTCTGGTAAGAGGAAACGTGGTAATGTCTGATGCAGGCTCGATCAAGCTTTAGGCAATGAAGGTTGGCATGACAAGTTCCCTCACTCCAAGGTTCATTAACTTTGTGTGTGGGGATCGGATCATCATCATATAGTTGGAGAAATACTTTCCAGACCAACAAAAAAAAATAAGAGTTTCAAATTTGATAAACGGTGGCTGGATAATGAGGAGATCCGTCAAGTGATTCTGGATGGTTGGAATTCGCCAGATCTGTTGCCTAATGCGAATATTATGGATCACATCTCATGTTGTCGCAGAGCTTTGGGAAAATGGAAGAGAGAAAAATATATAAATGCGGCTAATCTGGTCGAAGACCTTAAGGAGAAGGTTGATAACCTTTACTAGGATGATAATGCCACAACAGAAGAGATAGGAAAAGATTTAAAAGAACTTACAGAAGCTCTTAAGGCTAAGGAGAGATTTTGGAAACAAAACAGCAGAATTTTATGGCTCACAGAAGGGGATCTGAATACTAAGTTCTTTCAGGCTATCACACCATAGAGACGAGCCAAAAATAAAGTTACAGGTTTGCTAGATTCTGCTGGGAATCTAGTGGAGGACGAGGAAGAGCTAGTGGGCATCGCAACTAGTTACTTCAGAGAATTATTTGAATCCTCCAATCTTGAGCTCATTGATGATGCCTTAGCAAATGTTAATTCAACGATCACTGACCAACAGAATGAAAGCCTTATGGCTCCAGTTTCAGAATGAGAGGTAAAGCTTGCCCTTTTTGCAATGCATCCAAAAAGGAACCGGGACCAGATGGACTAACAGCTTTATCCTATCAAAAATTTTGGCACATTGTCAAGGAAGATTTAACTCGTATGGTTAATGAATTCCTTTTCGATGGAATTATGGCGGATGGTCTTAATGATGCAAATATTTGCCTTATCCCAAAGAAAGAAAAGCCAAATGAAATGTCTCAGTTTCGGCCTATTTGTCCCTGCAATGTCAGCTACAAAATTATATCTAAGGTCTTATGCCAAAGACTAAAGAAACTTCTGCCTGATCGTATATCTGAGACGCATTCAGCTTTTTTTCAGGACCACATATAACTGATAATGTATTGATAGCACAATAAATTTTTCATGCTTTGCAGACAAATCCAAGGGGGAAAATAGGAGAATGGCAATCAAGACAGACATGAGCAAAGCCTATGACCAGTTAGAATGGAAGTTCATAAGTACTGTTATGAAGAAAATGGGCTTTTCTGATCTATGGATTGAGTGGATAATGCGATGTGTAACATCTGTAAAGTAACATATTCTGTCAACCGAGAGGAAATAAAGTTCCCCACAAGGGACTACGTAAGGGAGATCCTTTGTCTCCTTTCATCTTTATCTTATGCACGGAAGCGCTCGTTCGCCTTCTACATCATGAAGAGTCTCAAGGGAAGATAATGGGGATGCGTGTTTCACACGCTATCCCCCCGACATCACACCTTCTCTTTGCTGATGATAGCATGCTCTTCTATAAGGCGGAGACCCGTGAATGCGATGAAGTTATGAAAGTAATTAAAAAAAATATGAGAGAGTGATATACCATGATTTTGACCCGATTTTAGCTATGGTATTGACATGTTTTTATGAGTTTTATATATGTTTTGGAGTCTATTAGGTATGTTTTCCGGTTCAGGAGCACTTTGGAGTAAAATGATGATTTAGGGGCCCTTTTGGAGCTTAAAGGAGAGTTTTCCAAGATGACTTTGAAGATCAGACAATGAGGATACATATCGATCGATACACACCCTGTGTAATCGATCGATGACGCTTCTATTGAAGATGAAGTCGAGATACTCCATCGATCGATGTACACCATGTACCATCGATTGATATGATGCCTGGAGAACAAGTTCAACTTGGCCGACTTGAAGGCCAAGTCTTCCCAATATTACAATAATGCCCCTGACGAGTTTTTAACCTAATGGAACTCATATTTATAGTTTTTGCCATTGTGTTTGGCTAGACATGCTTGTGATACCTTTTATACTTTTACATGCTTTGCATGCCTTTTGAATTTTCTATTGTTCTAGTTACTTTTGTACTTGAAAAGCTTTGCATACTTTTCCTGTTACTTTGTTCTATTCTATAAAGTATTTCTTTTCATCTTAATTTCTTAAAGGTTATAGAATTCTAGATTTAGAGGAAACACACAAAGAGATTTGTTGTTCCAACAACCAAAAGTTCAATCCTCTAATCTATGAGTTTCTATTATTACCTAGTTGTTATGAATCTCTCAGCTATGTCTGAGTAGATTTCGTTGTTAGATTTAGGATTCAAATAGTTATGAGGGATTAGCCCCAACTATGGAATGTAAAATTGTTGATATTCATTATCCAAATGAACCCTAATGCTTACTCTAGAGTAGCTATCTACAGTATGATCATGGATGTGATTTAACTTGTTAATCATTGTCCTGAAATCATTTGGCATGAGCTTAGATCCTCTAGGGTTGTGCGAGAGCCGGTCTATGATCTTGGTGAACACAGTTTTGATTCGATTTTATGATATATCGATCGATACTCCTGTAGAGTCATCGATCGACGGCAACCTATATCGTCCGATATAGGGATCTTACCATCGATCGATATTGCCGGCAATAAGATCAATGGATGTGTCTATTTAGAGACTGCTATTAGATCTATCTAAGAATCAAAGTTCTCATATATCTTGCAAGCAATTCATTGAAACATCTATAGCATTATAATCCTGATTATATGAATAGCAACCTTGAATCTAACTACTTTCTTTTATTGTTTCAAACCTAAAACCCATTCTCTTAAGCAACTTACCATTGCTTACAAAACTGCAATTTCACTATTTTAAACCTATTTAACCTAGCATAATCATTTAGGATTGTATCTATTGTGTTCCTTAGTTCCCTGTGGATTCGAACCCTAAGTACTAAAACTGAACCTCTTATTTGAGAGAGTAATTCACTTCTTAGGTTTAAACATTTGAGTGATATCGAATTAAGCGCCGTTGCCAGGGAACTTTGATAACATTAGATTTAAACTGATTAGCTATAGGTTATTTTTCTTTTATTGTTTAATTATCTTCTGACACCAAATTTTTTTTTTCTTGTCTTTTTCAGATACATGCCCAGCAGTACTAGAAGCAATAAGAACAAACACCTTTTGTACTCAGAAGATCCTCACGGCTTGGAACATAGCATCCGCAAATACCTACGCTCCTCATTGATCGACATCAACACATCTCTGTTGACCGATACTTGCCTACCACAGTCGACCGAGACACCTTCAACGTCGACCGATACTCTCACCACCACATCGCTCGACATCAACAACCGTTCGTCGACCGATACCTTTCATCCGACATCGATCGATATACCTCATCTTACATCGATCGATACTAACCGGCGAGACATGGTAGCGCCTATTATTCTCACTGCCGATGAGAATGGAGACCTGCGTGATCGAGATAGTCACCTGCGTAATGCAGCAGGTCAGAAGCTGAACGCTCAAAAGGAGATCATACCTGAGCAAGAGACTGCATCTACAGACATCATTCAACTTGTAGAAGAGGCTAACCAAGCTAGACTTTGGCTGACTACAACCGTCCAGATCAGTTCTATTCCAACCGATCAGCCATCCCCCCTCCTGCTATTCAGAGAGGAGATTTCGAGCTTAAGCCGCAGTACTACACCCTTGTAGGACAAATACCCTTCTGTGGGTTGTCCAATGAGCACCCTAAGGACCATTTGGAGAGGTTCGAGGATCTCATAACCGTCATAAAAGCCAATGGAGTCCCTGAAGACTATCTTCTCTGCAAGCTTTTCAAGTACTCTCTATCTGGAGATGCTTTGCAGTGGCTTAGACAACTACCTCCAGGTTCTCTCACAACCTGAAGTGACATCAAGAACGCATTCCTGCGTAACTTCTTTGATGAGTCACGCGCTGAAGAATAGAGGAAAAAGATTGCTACATTCACTCAGAATCCTGAAGAGTCATTCAAAGATGCATGGAATAGATTCAAGTCCTACCAAAGAGATTGCCCACACCACGGTTTCAACAAAGTGCAACTTCTTTGCACTTTCTACAGAGGCATCACATTGGATTATCAGAGAGCTCTTGATACAGCAAGTGAAGGCAACTTCAACACCAGGAATCCACAAGAGGCTATGAAGCTAATTGATAATTTAGCTTCCAGCAACAGCACGAAGAACTTCATGAAGACAAAAGCCACATCATTCCTTTGGAAGGAATACATCAATGAAGTACAAGCACAGCTGGATACCATTCAGAAGTTACTAAACAAGCAGATCTGTTTAGTGGAGGATGCAGAGACTGCAGGTGAAGATTATATAGAAGAAGATGTGAACTGGGTCAGTGGAGCTGGTTTTCAGAGGTCTGGTAACCAAGGAGGATACATAAACTACACAGGCCAGAGAAGGAACTTCAACCAGAATTCACAGAAGCCCAACACCTTCAGCAGCAGCAACCCCAACAACAACATGAGCTATGGAAACTCATTCTACTCCAACCCACACCCACCCACCCAAGAAACTAAACTGGAAGAGATGCTTGACAAGGTCCTTGAGAGTCAGCAGAAACTCTAGACAGACTTCAATGGGAAGTTCGACTCCGTCTACAACACCCTCCAAAAAGAGCTAGATGGTTTAAACACCCATATGAGACTCAGGTGTTTCAGACAGTAGAAGCCCAAAGGAAGCAGGAGCTTGCCAACAACAATACCATCAATACCATCCTGGATGATGATTTTTGGCAAGAGGTAGTAGAAGAGATTCAGCAATCTGATGATGAGAGAGACTTCGTTCGCGACTATTATCGATCGATATCACCATGTAATCATCGACCGATACCTTCCCATGTACATCGATCGATAGACTTTGATGAGTGTCAATCGATGGACTTAGACGAGTACCCGTACGAGTGCAGTACCGCCCAGACTATGACTCACGAAGCTTTTGCAGCACGTCACCCACATCCACTCATCCCTGTCAAGATCGAACCACAAGAAATCTACCGACATGATTACCCTCCTATCAATCGACAGGAAGACCATGCTATCGATCGACGCACCCCAGTTAGTGTCGCCCGATACACGGTACCCCACCGCCAAGTGCATCTCCCAAAGATAGATGATGCACGTATTGACACATTCTGGGAGCGATATTACAATACTAGAAGCCCTCAGAAAGCCATCTTGGAGAGACCCACGGATATCTTTGAGTCCATGGAGATAGAAAAGGAAACTACTAGAAGAGTTCTCAGAAAAAGGAAAGAGAAGATAGCAAATCCTTATAAAAGGGAAGCTAATGAGAAAGAATTGTCAAGCTTCAGGAAAAGAGTTCTCAGAATACCTAAAGAGAAACCTTTTGAAGAAGCCTACTTTTCACACAGATTGTGGATGTTTTTCAGAGAAACAAAAGAGACAGAAGAGGACATAAGGAGGATGTTTCATCAAGTCAGAGACAGTCTTAAGAAGAAGACCACACTGGACAAGAAGAGCGATCCAGGGAAGTTCACAATACCATGTTCTATCAGAGGTGTTGAATTCCCTCGTGCTCTATGTGATACAGGATCTGGAGTCAGCATCCTACCCAAGCTTATGGCAGACCAGCTAGGTCTGAAGATCGAGCCTAGTGAAGAATCCTTCATCTTTGTGGATTGTTCTCAGCAGAGCTCTGAGGAATAGTTAGAAACCTTGAGGTACAGATTGGAGAAACCCTAATTCCTACAGACTTCCATGTCCTAGCCAACAAGCTCAACTTCAAGACTTCTCTACTACTTGGAAGAGCCTTCTTAGCCACAGTTGGAGCCGTTTGTGATCTCAAAACCAACAAGCTCTGTCTAACACTCATCAACCCTACCATCCACTACAATCTTGTTCCAGTCATCAGGTTTCCAAGGATGAAGAACCCAGCACTCGTAGCAACATGTTTCTGTGCCCCCGAGTATGATTCCATGGCCGAGTATGAAACCGATCCAGATCCATCGACCGATGGCAGTCTTCTACCATCGACCGATACCAGCCAACCCAAGTCGACCCATGAATACACATGGTCATCGATCGATACGCTATTCCAGAAGATTGAGGAAGAGTTTCCAGATGGCGATTTTGGCACCAATGATTGGGTGAACGATCATTACATGCCCGAGCTAGCTAGCATCACTACTCAGGAGGAGTACGATGCGGATTATGAAGAGGAAAGAGCCACCGAATATAGATTTCTTCGAGAAGACGAAGCCAGATTTCCCTTCCCATCGTTCATCTTCAGCCCATCGATCGATGGTAACCCTTCCCCATCGACCGATATGCCCCAACCCAGATCGCTCAAACGGCGTTTTGAATCAATGAGCGAAGAACCTAACTGCGCACAAGTCTATGTCCCACACGAACCACGAGATGGAGATTACTCGATTGGAAGCTGGGCGAGCAGTTATCATGAGAGTTTTGCAGTATATACAGCACCACTACCATCAGCGATATGACCTGAAGCACCCGTATCGACCGACACGGAGCACCAGCCATCGACCGACATGTTCCTGAACAGATCGACTGATGCACCAGCCCCACCATCGATCGATTCAGCATCAACACCATCCGAGGTACAAACACATACTTTCGATTTTACTTCACTAATTCCGGATGAATATGGTATTTTCAAGGATCCAAAAGTTCATGCACGAGCACTATATGGAAGAATCATTCCGATATCCCAAGAAGACGTTGCAGACATCCTTCAGATGGCTAATGGACCAGTCAACCCCTACACCCAACCACCCTGCTACCCTAACGATCAGCACCAATTTCAGCGAGCATCGACCGATGCATGGTAACAAGCATCGACCGATATACAACACGAATTTGGAAGAGAGCTTTCAAACACGGCGTTCGTCATTTCTCCTGGGAAAAGAAAGACAAATTTGGTGTCTACAGATATGAAGCTGGTTATGCCAGAGAGGTCAATGGAGATATCATCCATGTCTACAAAGAAGACATTGAGAAGCTACTTAAAAGAGCCTCACTATTTGGGCGCTCTTGTTTCTGCTTACCGGAGCATGCTGACCAATATGCTAAAGGAATTCCAGATTGCAAGCTCTACACAGAAGCAGAGGTCACCGACATGCTGAATGAGAGAACCAGTGAACACAACTGGGAGAAAGCAGGATTGGGCCTAGAACAGGATAAAGTCATATCGAGACTTCGAGGAGAACTACTATGGATTACGTCTAGAAATTATTCAGTACGAAAAGAAAGAGAAGCCCTACAAGAAGAAATCAACACATTGCGTGCACAACTCGAATCTCAGAGACGACCATCGACCGATGCAGAACCATCAACATCGATCGACACAACCTTTGACGCACCTATCGAAAGTCACTTACAGAGGCTATCGATCGATGACTCACCCAGACCATCGATCGATACACGCACACCAGACTCCTGTACCAGAGAAGAACTAGAAGCTGCCACAAGAGATATCTACAAATTTATTGAGTTTTGTGGAGACGAAGACTACAGATTACTGGACAGGTATTGGTTCCCAGTACACAGTGATGTCAAAGGATTACAATGCACAGTGGAGGATATTCAAGAGCAGGTAGCAGATATTAAAAGACAGATCGCCAGCCGACCTATCCCATCCCCATCGATCGATGAAGCCCACAACACATCGACCGATATGAAACCTCCAGAATCGACCTACGAGATCCCACACCACGACAACACATAGCTGAATGCAGAACACATCTACAACATGCTTGGACATCATCAGTACAGCATTGCCAGCCTAGAGGAGTGGTTAGAAAGGATCCAAACTGAAGTGCATGGTTTGAAAGCTAGTATGAATCAAAGCGAGAAAGCCACAAGAAGCTTTTAACTTCATGGTTTGATGAATCACAAGACAAGGAGGATACTTGTTTCCCAACAAGTACCTGCAACGCACCTCACTAGCCACCATACCTCCATAGTCAAGCTAAATGACTTTAAATAAGCGCTGAGTGGGAGGCAACCCACTGTTAGGTATTTTCTTACTTAGTTTTGTTTTATTCTTACTTATTACTTTTGTTTTTATTTGTTTTTAGGAACATAGCTACACGATCACTACCTCTATCGACCGATGAGACCCTGTCTACATCGCCCGACATAACCCTATCCATGACGATCGATGGAAGTGACTCACCATCGATCGATACGAACATCGGTCAGGTATATTGTTCACAATTTCGATATCAGTTATACATTCTTTATTTCTTATGCTCTAACTCCGACTAGTTATACACTGAGGACACTGTATGATTTAAGTCTGGGGGGAGTGAATTACTTATGCTACTTTACCTTTTTGATCTCTTTAAAAAAGTTTTCAAAAATTGGTTTTATTGAGTCAAGAAAGGGACAAAAATATTCAAAAAAAAATTCTTTTGTTTTTTACCTTACTACTCTTTAGCACCATTCTTAGTATTGTTGATTGCAGAAAGTACTATACATGCTAAAGTGGATCACCGATCATCCTATGACAACATTTTTCATGATTGTTTGGAAGAACCAAAGCTGATTTCCAACCTAACCTGACATCTATTGCTTGTTTTGGGGCTTGGTATACAAGGGATCAGAATCCTCATGCAAGTCTGGAAGGTAAAAGTCTCAAAAAAAAAAAAAAATTGGTTTCCTTATTTTCTTCCTTTGGCATCCCATAAAGAGAAAATAAAAGATTGAGTTGATTTCCTGAGAGGAAGAGGGAGAGGTACATTACCCATGACCCCACTATTCTAAATCAAAGGAATGATCACACTTTGTGGAAGCGAAGGAGAGGTACATTACCTATGAACCCACTATTCGCCTACACTTTGTGAAAAAAAGACTACAAAATTTGAAAGATCAATAAGATGAACATTAGTTGTTCATTGGGATTGATATAAAAGAAAAAGTTTGGGATTCAGAGAAGGGGGATAAAGAGAGAAAAGGAACCAGGATGAGAATGCTTGAAACTTGTATGAGTTGAATCCAAGTGTTCTTTGATCGATACTCCCAAGGTAAAGCCTACACCTTTATTTTACGCATAAATGAAATCGGTAGAGGGGATAGACAGACATGATTGCTTAAGTTGATTGGCTAGATGTATTTGGTTGTTAAGCTAGGATATGGTATAATGTACTTCTATAATTAGTAATATGAGATGTGGCTTGCAACAAGGTAGAAGTAATGATTTTAGAGCTAAAGATTTTATTGAGTCCCTACTGTTTTTAAAACTTCTTCCAAAGAGACTAATGGTTTGCTTGATAACAAGCAAAAGGTTAAGTCTGGGGGAGTTGATATACCATGATTTTGACCCGCTTTTAGCCATGGTATTGATATGTTTTTATGAGCTTTATATATGTTTTGGAGTCTATTAGGTATGTTTTCAAGTTCAGTAGCACTTTGGAGTAAAATGATGATTTAGGTGCCCTTTTGGAGCTTAAAGGAGAGTTTTCCGAGATGACTATGAAGATCAGACAATGAGGATACATATCGATCGATACACACCCTGTGTAATCGATCGATGACGCTTCTATTGAAGATGAAGTCGAGATACTCCATCGATCGATGTACACCATGTACCATTGATCGATATGATGCGTGGAGAACAAGTTCAACTTGGCCGATTTGAAGCCCAAGTATTCCCAATATTACAATAATGCCCCTGACGAGTTTTTAACCTAATGGAACTCATATTTATAGTTTTTGCCATTGTGTTTGGCTAGACATGCTTTTGATACCTTTTATACTTTTACATGCTTTGCGTGCCTTTTGAATGTTTCTATTGTTCTAGTTACTTTTGTACTTGAAATGTTTTGCATATTTTTCTTGTTACTTTGTTCTATTCTATAAAGTATTTATTTTCATCTTAATTTCTTAAAGGTTATAGAATTCTAGATTTAGAGGAAACACACAAAGAGATTTGTTGTTCCAACAACCAAAAGTTCAATCCTCTAATCTATGAGTTTCTATTATTACCTAGTTGTTATGAATCTCTCAGCTATGTCTGAGTAGATTTCTTTGTTAGATTTAGGGTTCAAATAGTTATGAGAGATTAGCCCCAAATATGGAATGTTAAATTGTTGATATTCATTATCCAAATGAACCCTAATGCTTACTCTAGAGTAGCTATCTAAAGTATGATCATGGATGTGATTTAACATGTTTATCATTGTCCATAAATCATTTGGCATGAGCTTAGATCCTCTAGGGTTGTGCGAGAGCCGGTCTATGATCTTGGTGAACACAGTTTTTATTCGATTTTATGATATATCGATCGATACTCCTATAGAGTCATCGATCGACGGCAACATATATCGTCCGATCTGGGGTTCTTACCATCGATCGATATTGCCGGCAATAAGATCAATGGATGTGTCTATTTAGAGACTGCTATTAGATCTATCTAAGAATCAAAGTTCTCATATATCTTGCAAGCAATTCATTGAAACATCTATAGCATTATAATCCTAATTATCTGAATAGCAACCTTGAATGTAACTACTTTCTTTTATTGTTTCAAACTTAAAACCCATTCTCTTAAGCAACTTACCATTGCTTACAAAACTGCAATTTTACTATTTTAAACCTATTCAACCTAGCATAATCATTTAGGATTATATCTATTGTGTTCCTTAGTTCCCTGTGGATTCGATCCCTAAGTACTACAATTGAACCTCTTATTTGTGAGAGTAATTCACTTCTTAGGGTTAAACATTTGAGTGATATCAGAGAGCTTCAAGACAACAAATTAACTTTGAGAAACAAGCCTTACTCTTTGGGAAAAAGGTACTGATTCCGGTAATGGATGCGATCAAAGCCACAACAGGGATAACAAATGAGGGCGGGATGGGATCTTATCTTGGAATCCCAAGGACATAAGTGGATCAAAAAGGAAATTTTTTCCTTTCCTAAAGTAAGAGTTGCAAAACCGTCTTAACGGATGGACTGGGAGATACTTATGACGTGGAGGGAAGGAGGTTTTAATCAAGTATATCCTGTTGGTGCTGCCAACGTATGTTATGTCAACACTCCTACTACCTTTAGAGACTTGAGAAAAATTAGCTAGTGCCATTGGACAGTTCTGGTGGAGTTCAAAACCTCCGAGAAGAGGTATTCATTGGATTGTATGGGAATAGCTCTGTAAAGCAAGGGAAGAAGGTGGGATAGGTTTCATAATGATCCACGAGTTCAATCTTGCATTACTAGGGAAGCAACTTTGGAGATTAGTTCAGTTTCCTGACTCCTTATTAGCAAGAGTATTGCGAGGAAAGTACTTCAGATTTAGCTCGCCTTTGCGACAACATAAATCCCTCATACGGGTGGACTAGTATAATGGCAGAAAAACCACTAATAAAATTAGGGATTAGACAAAAGGTCCGTTCGGGGAATGAGATCAGGGCCTGGGAAGACCTATGGATCCCAACGATACCTTCACACTTAGCTATATCGATAGCCCCCGGGGTTCACCGATGTTGCCAGTGAGCCACTTCATGAGTGGCAATCCAATGCAATAAAACTTGGAATTACTTGAACAATATGTAGCTCAGGAAGATATTCCACTGATGGAATCTTTGGCCATAAGCTAGGGATACCAAAGGGATGCATTCTGTTGGTCATATACTAAGAGTGGAAGATACACGGTGAAGTCTGGATATTGGGTGGAAACAAATGTTCTCAACAGAGAAACTGAAGCAGTACTAGAACCGAGTATAGTCACACTTCAAGCCTATGCTTGGAATATCAAATCTCCACAAAAGATCCGACATTTCATCTGGCAATCAATCTCAGGACAACTAGCAGTAACTAGCAACTTAACACACCGTCATATTCGATGTTATAATCATTGTCCTAGGTGTGAGGCTGAGAATGAAACGATCAATCATGCACTATTTGAATGCCCTCCGGCATTACAAATATGGGCTTTAGCAGCAACCCTAACTCCACCTACAGTGTTTCCAAGTGCGAGCCATTACACAAATGTGGATTATTTGTTCTGGCGCAAAAATGATATTGAAGACCCAGAGCTTAACAAAGATCCTTACCCATGGATTATATGGTATATTGGGAAGGCTCGTAATGACAAATTGTTCAGAGGGATTGACAGGCACCCATTGGAAATTTTCAGACGTGCAAAAGCAGAATGCCATGCTTGGTTTGATGCAAATAATAGAGTGGAAGGGATAATCACAGAGAATGAGCCACAAGGCCTTTTGGATGATTCAGAAAGATGCATGGTGAATGAATCATGGACTCATGACGCACTCTTCAGTGGTTGTGGTTGGACATGGAAGAATTCTGGTGGACAAATCCAACTTTTAGGAGCCAAAAACCAGAGCAGGAGAATCTCACCTCTACACTCGGAATTGGAGGCACTTCTGTGGGCAATGGAGTGCATGCTGCAGACGTCAACGTGTCAGGCGTTCGGTACTGACTGCAAGGACCTAATCATGATGATCCAGGATCCAGGAGCATGGCCAAACTTTTCCACAAAATTACAGAAGTTTTCAAGGCTAAAGGAGAGATTCACGGAGTTTTCGATTGTTTTTATCCCTCGTGTTAAGATTGTATCATCAGATTCATTAGCTAGGATAGCGAGATCCTTTTACAGGATTTTGTATTACATTGGTTGTTCTATTCCGGTCTGGTTCTCCAGACCACCTCAAGCTTAAGTAATAAAAGAGCCGTTCGATGAAAAAAAAACATAATAAACACTAATAAAATGGAGTGCTATACTGTTTTAAATTAATTAATTAATTTATAGCTTTAAATGATTAATTTTTTCAAATTAGTTAATAATATTTTACTATATTTTCAATCTCTTTAGGAATATAAAATTTCCTTTAATATGATTTGTTTATAGAAATCAAAGTTGTAAAACAAAATATACATAGTACGTAATATTAGTTATTTTTTTACTTATTTGAAATAAAACCAAATCCCAACCAAGAACCTATTTGAATGGCATCCAATAGTTGGCCTACATGTTTTATTTCAATCTAACATTGATTCATTTTCAATCTGTGATAAGAAATGGTGTATGATTGTGGGAACCGAAATTCACACCGTCGATTTCCGTAAAATAAGGAAACTTAGGAAAATCCTAATTTTCCAGAGGATCCGGATCTCTTCCAAAGCCAATGACAAGTAACCAAATAAATGCCGAAAATACGAAAAACATGATAAAATGAATTTATAAAGAAAGTTGATCTTATTTCGAATTCGCGTAAGAGCATTGCGATCTTAACAAGAGATTACAAAGGCTTTGGCCGCAGGGGCCGTCAGCGAGTTATCAATTTCAGACTGAACTTTATGGAAGGCTGCCTACGTACCCCTTTCGCGGATCAAGTCGAACGTAGTTCAGTTGGTAGATCTGGACAAGAGAATGAACTGCCTGGGCGAGTTCGATCTAGTAATTGAGCGCCAGTCATAGAAACCAAACTTGTCGAGAAAAAAGCCTAAGTTTCTAAGTACGGAAAATTCTAAGTCTAGAAAAGTTGTAAAAGTTTCAGATGAGAGCTCTGAAATTCGTCCTTCGCTTCTGCCCTATGCCTCTTGCTTATATACTCCCTTCCTAGGCGGTTTAGTCTTTCCATTTTGCCTAGATTCGAGTTTATCGAGAATCTTCCATTTATCTTGATCTTTCCTTTTTTCCCGCGGAAATCTTCTATTTATCTTCAAACTTGCCATTTACCTTCAAAATTGACTTTTATCCTCCTTCTGCGGGTAAATCGTCAAAACGTTATCGTATCTTCGGGTTAGATTTCGTTAAAATCGCGAGATGGGCTTTTATCATGTTTGAGGATCTTCTGGGCCGTTTTGCGATAAATCCGTTTTACGACTTTATACGAGACCGTTTCCTGATTCGATGCCGTTTTTAATAAATTCCTCGAGTTAATCGTAAAGTTTAGCTACGTTCGTTTTTCGGTTAATCGTTGCCTTTTTTACGATTCACTCGACGTTTTTTACAATTTTTACAAAAAAATCTCGAATAAATCGTATAGTTTAGCCCATGTTCGTTGTTTCGTTTAACCGTTGCCGATTGATACGATTTCCTCGACTTCTTTTTGAAAAAACGGAGTTTTACTGTTTTTATCGTAAAACTCGAACGATAGGACGAAACGAGAGAAATTTCGACCGTGGTTCGGAAAATGATCGTGTCGAAGAACGTATGCCTTGAATCGAGGATGTGGGAGATAGAGGCTCGGGATGGTCGGCTCGATGTACGACGAGGCGAACCAGACCGGTTCAGCTCGCCGTACGACGAGCTACCCGGAAAGCGTCTAGCTCGCCGTACGGTGAGCTACTTGGGACGGGGCTGGCTCGCCGTACTGTGAGCTAGTAGTGATGTGACTAGCTCGCGGTTTACGACGGTTGCGGTTTTTCGCGGTTTTGTGCTTAACTCGGACGATCGTGTAATCGACGTTTGTTTCGTTCTTCCGAGATAACGATTTCCAAGTCTTTCCGCTGATTCCTTTTGCTCGGAAACTTCTTTTATAAAATGATTTCTCGAGTTTTATAAAACCATTTCTCGAGTTTTATAAAACGTCTTCTCGAGTTTTATAAAACGACTTCTCTAGTTTTATAAAAGGACTGATCGAGTTTTATAGAACGACTTCTCGATTTTTATAAAACGATTTATCGAGTTTTATAAAACGACTTCTTGAATTTTATAAAACGGCTTATTGAGTTTTATAAAATGGCTTATCGAGTTTTATAAAATGACTTCTAGTTTTTTATAAAATGATTTACCCAGTTTTATAAAACGACTTCTCGAGTTTATAAAACGTATTTTTATTTTTTCGGGGACTTTTACCCATTGATTCCGTCGTGACCGATTTTGACACCAACAGTTAGCCCCCCAGCTCGCTAGAATCTTGAGCCTCTAGCGTAAGGTTCTTGTGAGTGGTTAGCCATTTTTAGTTAAGTTGGGCGGAATTAATGATTGGAAAGGTCCGTTGAAAGTAATCTTTCCACTCTCCAGGAAGCGGAAAGTGTTTAAGATTAGTGCTGCGTCCTGTGAAATCTGCCTACGTACCCTATTGAAGGGATAAAGCTTTTCGTAGTTTGTTTTGGAATTAAGGTTCGTATGACCTGTTTCTTAGCAAGACCTTTACACGGTCTGGTTATGTGTATTGGACCTTTGCCGGCCTTGAGACTAGCCTCGTGGGCTGTTTGCTATGGCCGAGTGTGGCTGTTATAGTTTTTGGACTGGCCGTGTGCGGCTCTGAGTCCCTGCCGCTTTTGCGGCTTTATTAAAAATCAATTTGCGTTTTTAAGAGCGTTTTTTAATTCATATGAATGTAGAAGGAAGAACATGAGTTGATATTGAGGGAGGTCCGCGAGTTGTCTCGCATTCCTTTCCCTTTGTGGATCGCCTTATTCGTTTTCTCGTTTTAGGATGTTTAGCAAATCGAGTGAGCGTTTAGATATAGACGAAGAGACATGCCTTTAGGATCTCGATTCATGCCTTGAGACGTTAGATACCAGTGTGCTGGGTTTAAAGCAAGACCTAGGTTTACTTTTGGATTGAGGCTATGCGATGACTAGTCGGCTTTTGTTTTGCCTGTTGCGATTTTAACCTGATTCCATACCGATTTAGAATCCGCGATAGGTTCTCGGCTTATACGATTCGTCTGGTTGAAATCGAGCATCTCACCGGGAACAATTTCTAAGTTGCCCAGAAGTTCTGAGCAAAAGTTTGGATTTCTTTTATAGCGCTATTACCCTTGTGTCGGGTGTTCGAGAGCTATCTCTGCGAAATAGCTTAAGTTTGTTTAGGACAGTTGCGACTTTGTTGTGATCAGCAACAAACTTTTGAGGTGATAGATGTTTACGTTGTTTTGGTCTTCGCGAAGGATACGTATGTTAAGAAGTTTTACGTATTTTTATAGTCGCGGATGGACTGTTAGATCATCCAAGAAAATGACTTTATCGAGGAAGGTATTTGTATCGAAAAACTATTCTCCGGGCGTCTGTGACGTCTCGCAGTGCCGAAAATTAGTTTTTATTTTATATGCCGCGTTTTGTATTTGAAACGTTTGCGGGATCAAAGATGTCGCGCGGTGTTGCAAGGGTTTTGTCTTAACCCTGGTTTGCAGGAACACTTTGGTTCGTTTTCGGGTTCTCGCAATCAACACGTTCGTTCCAGCTTGGATGTTAAGTAGTTTGATTCATATTAAAGCAATTAGGACCAAGAGGTCGCATAAGTTTTCTCCTGAAACGACGCGTCTTTAATTACAGTTCTTTTTTGAAGTGTTGACTTTCCGAGACTCGCACAGCTTTGGGAACTCTGTCGGATTTTGTGGGCAACTTGCTTCAGATATAGAGTGAATCGTGAGGGTAAAGAACTTAGCCAATTTTTCGAAAATTTTGCATTACCCGTTGAACGTATTGGCTTGGCGTAAAGGTTGTATTCAGCCGTATAACCAAGGGCGTTTTACATTTTCTGTTAATTGTTTTGGCTTGGCGTGAAGGTTGTATTCAGCCGCATAGCCAAGGACGTAGGTGGTAAGGGATTAGACCATGACACCTTTGTGATATCAAGTCGAGTCGGTTTGTAGACTTGGACCCGGTCATCGAAGCGAAGTGTGATCGGACAAGGGCCAAGTAACGTTTGACGAGATTGATATGCCAAGTATGCTCATGGTTGCAGAAAACGTTTTTCCGTTTTAGGTTTGATTTACACGATGAAAGTTTTTTATAATCTTTCCTTTGTTCGTATGGAAGTTGTTTCTTTTTTACTCGAGGGAGACAGAGCCTAAGAAGCTCGATGCAGAGCCCGTGCGGAGTCGTTTGGGGGCGGTCTCATTCTCAGATGTAATCGGGGGGAGCGAGAGCAGATACTCGTGAACCGAAGGGCTAATGAATGAGATCTTTAAGATCGTGGCGTGAGGAAGCAACGTTTAGATTGGTTTCTCAGTGCCGGATCGTATAGCTTGGTTTTCGCTATAAGGTAGGTACTCTTCGCAAAACCTGTTATGTTTACTTTCGAAAGTTATTTTGTTATGACATGATCCTGACTATACGAAGGATTTCTCGAGTAAGTAACGGGCGATGAATTTAGTAAATCGGCACCACGCATTGGGTTAGCAATGTTTCCGCAGATTTTTCGAGAAACCTTTCCGCTTAGTTTTTGATTCTTCGGTGATAGTTTTTCGGAGTCACTCATTTTACCAAAAGTTATTTCACCGAGATCTAGGCGCAAAATGTTTTAGCGGGTTTCTCGGGCGGAATGAATCACATGACCAGAAATAGGATCAGTCGGCGAGAAGGGAGGATGTGTTCCCTATTGCTGCTTTGTGTTCTCGATTTTTCTTTTGCCGCAAATGTTCTTGATATTATTCCGTAACTCACTTGGTTCGACGGAGAATGAGATCAATGCTTTGACGCCTAAAGATTTCTCGTATAAATTTCTGATTCTTATATGAAACTTGTTTTATCAAGTCCGAGAAGATCTTTATGACTTCGGCAAATCATCGAGTTTCACTCTGAAGTTTCGCAGAGATTTTCTGACCGCGTGATTGCGACGAGAGATGCTGTATAGTCCTCGAGATTAGTTCTCAGACGGTTTGGATCAGTCTTTAGCGTTTAGACGGTTCTTATATTGTCGTTTGCTTTTGGGATGATTTCAACGAGGCATCGCTTTGTCCGAATATTTTTCGGCTTGTTTTGGCGGGAGTTTGCTTTATAGAAAGTGTTTTCTCGATGCGAGGGAAAATATTCGACGAAATGAAAAAAGATGAGTTTCCTTATAAGGATTCGGATGATCGATATTCCGGGTTGGTTAAAGACCGTGGTGGATTGGCGATGACTTAGAGTATGTCTGATTTAAGACGACGTCAGCGTCTCTAGCTCCTTCTTTATTTTAGGAAATGAGTACGTTCGAATGCGTGGCGATCGTTTCTCAGTTGTGCGAGAGATTGGACTGGTTTGCGAGTTATGCATGAATGGTTAGAGAACAACAAATCGAGATAGACAAAAATTGTTTACGACTTAGCATGCTAGACTATCCTCTAAATTCTAAGTTCTCTAGGTTTCACGGCAGTTTACAAGACGTTTTCGTTTCTTACCTACGAGAAATTAGAAGTCTAATAAAATTTTCAAATCGGACATACCTTAGTTTCATCGATGATTTGGATCCGCCTATTCTTCGTTCTTCATCTTTTGACTTACTTTTGTATGAATCGGTCTTCGACAAAATACCAACGAGAGTTTCGGAGTGAGGAAGCGATTTCATCGTCCGAGTTTATGTTCTTGTTTCTTCGTACTGCTGGTTTTACTTAACCGACTAGGTGCGCTTTATATATCGAAAAATCAATCACGTGTTTATGATTGGATGTTTTCGACTTTTCATGGCAGAGTTTTGTAAAACCGGATTGCGTTTAGAGAGTTCAGATCTCGTATAGTTTAGGCAACTTTGGTGTTAAGTCGACCGTTGCCGTTTTAGACGATTGATTCGAACTTATACGAAAAAACAACTCTTTGCAGATTTTGTCGTAAAATCTCGATCGAAATTCCGACTGAGACAAAACGAGAACCAGCGCGATCAAGACTCGAGAATTTGGTTCAGCTCAACGTATGGCGAGCCGGATGAAGCCTTTCAGCTCGCCGTGTGGCGAACTGGATGGTAAGAAACCTTGGGGCAAAGTCAGCGCCTCTTGGGCAAGGTGAAAGGCTGGTTAGCTCTCCGTACAGCGAGCTAACTTGAATGGTTCAACTAGCCGAACGGCAAGCTAACTTGGACGGTTCAGTTCGCCGTACGGCGAGCTAACTTGGACGGTTCAGCTCGCCATACGGCAAGCTGGACGATGAGAACCCTTGGAGCAAAGTCAGCACCTCTTGGGCAAGGTGAATGAGTCCTCTCAGCTCGCCATACGGCGAGCTGAGCTTGCTTGGTTCAGCTCGCCGTAGGCGAGCTGAGATTGCTTGGTTCAGCTCGCCTTATGGCGAGCTGAGCTGCTTGGTGCGGATAATCTCGATTCGTCGAGTTGGCTTGTTTTCATCGTAGAATCTTAACGGAAAGTCCGATTTAGACGAAACGAAAAGCTGCAAGATCGAGATTGGAATAGGATCAGGCTTAGGATCCTGAGAATCATGTCCAAATCGCCATTAGGCGAGCTGGTCAAACCTTCACAGGTTGAGATTTCTCCGATTTGGTTACGGGGTTTGATTGGTTTTATCGTTGCCCTTTTGTTTATACGGAGAAATCGCGAGCTCGTTTTGTGCTCTTTCCTTGGTGAAGAGACGCGATTAGGTTTTCAATTTTTTTAATTACTACAGCGTTTGCGTGAGCGTTGGCTATAGGAGCAGTCGCTGCTAGATTTGTTTTACCAGCGTTTCTGCGAGTTGCGACTTTGTCTTTCATATATCCAGACATCGTTTTGATCAAGCGTTTTGCGGCTATGAGTAAGAGTAATCCGACCCCCCCCCCTCCTTCTAGCGCCAAACTGTGGGAACCAAAATTCACACCATCGATTTCCGTAAAATAAGGAAACTTAGGAAAACCCTAATTTTCTAGAGGACTCGGATCTCTGCGGAAGCCAACGACAAGTAACCAAATAAATACGGAAAATACGATAAACATGATAAAACGAATTTATAAAGAAAGTCGATCTTATTTCGAATTCACGTAAGAGCTTTGCGAACTTTACTAGAGATTACAAAGTCTTTGGCCGCAGGGGCCGTCAGCGAGTTATCGACATAAAACCCTAAACCTAGTTGAGTCGCAGCTCGATAACAAAAGACGAAAAAGATAGGAAAAAGAGAGTTTGATCGATTTCAGACTGAACCTTATGAAATGCTGCCTATGTACCCCTTTCGAGGATCAAGTCGAACGTAGTTCAGTTGGTAGATCTGGACAAGAGATCAAACTGCCTGGGCGAGCTCGATCTAGTAATTGAGTGCCAGTCATAGAAACCGAACTTGTCGAGAAAAAAGCCTAAGTTTCTAAGTGCGGAAAATTCTAAGTCTAGAAAAACTTGTAAAAGTCTCAGATGAGAGCTCTAAAATTCGTCCTTCGCTTATGCCCTATGCCTCTTGCTGATATAATTCCTTCCTAGGCGGTTAAGTCTTTCCATTTCGCCTAGATTCGAGTTTATTGAGAATCTTCTATTTATCTCGATCTTTCTTTTTTCTCACTGGAAATCTTCTATTTATCTTCACACTTGGCATTTACCTTCAAAATTGACTTTTATCCTCCTTCTGTGGGTAAATCGTCAAAACGTTATCGTATCTTCAGGTTAGATTTCGTTCAAATCGCGTGATGGGCTTTTATCACGTTTTAGGATCTTCTGAGTCGTTTTGGGATAAATCCTTTTTTACGACTTTATACGAGACCGTTTCCTGATTCGATGCCATTTTTTAATAAATTTCTTGAGTTAATCGTAAAGTTTAGCTACGTTCGTTGTCGGTTAATCATTGCCGTTTTTACGATTCACTCGACGTTTTTTATAGAAACGAGTTTTATACGATTTTTACGCAAAATCTCGAATAAATCGTATAGTTTAGGCAATGTTCGGTGTTTCATTCAACCGTTCCCGTTTTATATGATTTCCTCGAGTTCTTTTCGAGAAAACAGAGTTTTACGGTTTTTATCGTAAAACTCGAACAATATAACGGATCGAGACGAAACAAGAGACATTTCGACCGTGGTTCGGAACATGATCGTGTCGAAGGACGTATGCCTTGAATCGAGGACGTGGGAGATCGAGGCTCGGGATGGTCGGCTCGATGTACGATGAGCCAAACCGGACCGGTTCAGCTGGCCGTACGGCGAGCTACCCGGGAAGCGTCTAGCTCGCCGTACGGCGAGATAGTCGTGACGTGACTAGCTCGCTGTACAGCGAGCTAGTCTTGGTCGAACTAGCTCACGGTTTACGGCGGTTGCATTTTTTGCGGTTTTGTGCTTAACTCGGACGATCGTGTAATTGACGTTTGTTTCGTTCTTCCGAGATAACGATTTCCAAGTCTTTCCGCGGATTCCTTTTGCTCGGAAACTTCTTTTATAAAACGATTTCTCGAGTTTTATAAAATGTCTTCTCGAGTTTTATAAAACGACTTCTCGAGTTTTATAAAATGACTTATCGAGTTTTATAAATTGACTTCTCGAGTTTTACAAAACGATTTATCAAGTTTTATAAAATGAATTCTCGAATTTTATAAAAACGACTTCTTGAGTTTTATAAAACGGATTATCGAGTTTTATAAAATGACTTCTAGAGTTTTATAAAACGACTTACCGAGTTTTATAAAACGACTTCTCGAGTTTATAAAACGTATTTTTATTTTTGCGGAGACCTTTAGCCATTGATTCCGTCGTGACCGATTTTGACACCAACAATGATTGGGATTGAAAACTTGATTTTTTTGGTTGAAAATGTACTAATTGTTTTATATTTGAGTTTGATCATTTAGTTACCCATAGATAGCTATTGTTTATTGTTTTTGTTTACTCTTCTACACTCCGCTAGATGCATATACAAAGAATACTATGTATACTATGTTGTATATAAACATACCTCCTATTCGACAATACATGCTGTACAAAGTAAAGTACAAATATAATTAGAAACTACCTAAACTAACAAAAATATTATTCAAAATAACAAATTAAATAAAATATAAAATCTTTATCATCTTTATCATGTTATATCTTATATATTAAATACTAATAAAATATTATAGCTATATCTAAATCCTAATATAACACTAAATCATATATTAATACACAGTAGTGCATAGCAAAGTGTATACGGGTGTACATTTGGTGTTCTCCTCCAGTATCAACGTACACGACAGTGTACATTTCAGTGTACTCTTCGGTGTACATAGTGCTGTATATTACAGTGTAAGCACCGGTGTACACTACGTTGTATAATGTGGTATATGCTCCAGTGTACTCTGCGGTGTATGTGCTCTGGTGTACGCTCCGGTGTATACTGCTGTGTACCCTCTAGTGTACACTGGGGTGTACGCTCCGGTGTACACTATAGTGTACGCTTCAGTATACGTGTACAGATAGGTGTACACTTGGTGTGCTCTCCTAGTATAAGTGTATTTCATGGTGTACACCCGGTGCATGCCACGTTGTATACCAAAGTGTACTCTACATTGAACAATGAAATGTACCCAATTGTATAGCACTATGTACATTTCTTTCTACACCATGTATTGTCAAACAGAAAGCAGGTTTGTATAAACTATATTCTACACAATCTTGGGATCAAAATCGGTCACGACGGAATCAACGACCAAAACTTTCCGCAAAGCTAAGAATAGATTTTAGAAAAACGGAAAAGCGTCAAGAAAAAAACTAAGGATTTTCCGAACAAAGGAATTCCGTAAAACTTGACAATTTTTATTTTGGAAATCATCGGAAAATCGAATAAAACAATTCACGTTTGTCCGATTGGCCAAATTAGCTAGAAACGGCCGTAACATCCAAACTCCCCAAAACGGCAAAGTCGTCCGATGAGGTCAGAAATGTTAACCTCAAAATCAACGCATACGATTATTTCTCCTTAAATTTTCCGAGAGGATCTTGGGTCGAGAAAATGAGAAACGATCGAAACCGAATAACCGACCAGCTAGCCAACAGGCGAGCTGGCCGTGCCTGACAAGCTCACCTGTTGGCGAGCTGAACCAACCAGTCTAGCTCGCCAACAGGCGAGCTGGCCGTGCTTGACTGGCTCGCCTATTGGCGAGCTGAACCAAACCAGCCATGCCCCTCGACTCGATCGTACTCTGAACCGTGATCGGAACATCTCTCATTTCGTCTCGATCCGTCTTACCGTTGGAGTTTTATGATAAAAACCATAAAAGCCTTATTTTCTCGTAAAACCTCGAGTAAATTGTATAAAACGGAAACGGTTAAATAAAACACCGAGCATTGCCAAACTATACGATTAACTCGATATATTTTACAAAAACCGCTAAAGATGTGGGAACCGAGATTCACACTTGTCGATTTTCGTTAAATAAGGAAACTTAGGAAAACCCTAATTTTCCAGAGGAACCGGATCTCTTCGAAAGCCAACGACAAGTAACCAAATAAATGCGGAAAAATACGAAAAACGTAATAAAACGAATTTGAAGAAAAAGTAGATCTTATTTCGATTTAGCGTAAAAGCGCTGCGATTGTTACAAGGGTTTACAAAGGTTTTGGCCGCAAGGCCGTCAGTGAGTTATCATCAATAAAACCTTAAACCTAATCGAGTCGCAGCTCGATAACAAAAGACGGAAAAAGATAAGAAAAAGGATTTAAATGATTTCGGACTGAACCTTATGAAAGGATGCCTACGTAAAACTTGAATGATAGGTCGGATCGAGACGGAACGGGAGACGTTTCGGCCGTGGTTCAGAATGCGACCGTGTTGAAAGACGTAAGTTTTGAATCAGGGATGCGGGAGATCGAGGCGCGGGATATCCGAGAAGTATTTAGTTCGCCCATCGGCGAACTAAGCCGGGCCGGCTAAGTTCGCCGATGGGCGAACTAGTTGAGTGTCTGTTAGTTCGCCCATCGGCGAACTAAGCCGGGCCGGTTTAGTTCGCCGATGGGCGAACTAGTTGAGTGACTCTTAGTTCGCCCATCGGCGAACTAAGCCGGGCCGGCTTAGTTCGCCGATGGGCGAACTAGTTGAGTGACTCCTAGTTCGCCCATCGGTGAACTAAGCCGTGACTAGTTCGCGTTTTACAGCTGTTTTGGTTTTTTGCGGTTTCGTAAAACGATTCTTTGAGTTTTATAAAACGATTCTTCGAGTTTTATAAAACGATTCTTCGAGTTTTATAAAACGATTCTTCGAGTTTTATAAAACGATTCTTCGAGTTTTATAAAACGATTCTTCGAGTTGTATAAAACGATTCTTCGATTTTTATAAAACGATTCTCGAGTTTTATTAAAACGATTCTTCGAGTTTTATAAAACGATTCTTCGAGTTCTATTAAAACGATTCTTCGAGTTTTATAAAACGATTCTCGAGTTTTATTAAAACGATTCTTCGAGTTTTATAAAACGATTCTTCGAGTTTTATAAAATGATTCTCGAGTTTTATAAAATGATTCCTCGAGTTTTATTAAAATGATTCTTCGAGTTTTATAAAACGATTCTTCGAGTTTTATAAAACGATTCTTCGAGTTTTATAAAACGATCGATTCTCGAGTTTTATTAAAACGATTCTTCGAGTTTTATAAAACGATTCTCCGAGTTTTATAAAANTTCTTCGAGTTTTATAAAATGATTCTCGAGTTTTATAAAATGATTCCTCGAGTTTTATTAAAATGATTCTTCGAGTTTTATAAAACGATTCTTCGAGTTTTATAAAACGATTCTTCGAGTTTTATAAAACGATCGATTCTCGAGTTTTATTAAAACGATTCTTCGAGTTTTATAAAACGATTCTCCGAGTTTTATAAAACGATTCTCAAGTTTTATTAAAACGATTCTTCGAGTTTTATAAAACGATTCTTCTAGTTTTATAAAACGATTCTCGAGTTTTATAAAACGATTATTCGAGTTTTATAAAACGATTCTCGAGTTTTATAAAACGATCCACGAGTTTTATAAAATAATCCTCGAGTTTTATAAAATGATTCTTCGAGTCTTATAAAACGATTCTTCGAGTTTTATAAAACGATCTTTCGAGTTTTATAAAACGTATTTTTATTTTTACTTTTGCGGATACTTTTAGCCATTGATTCCGTCGTGACCGATTTTGACCCCAAAAGTTAGCCCCCCAGCTCGTAAGAATCTTGAGCCTTTAGCGTAAGGTTCTTGCGAGTGGTTAACCAGTTTTAGTTAAGTTAGGCGGAATTAATGGTCGGAAAGGTCCGTTGAAAGTGATCTTTCCACTTTCCAGGGAGCGGAAAGCGTTTAAATTAGGGCTGCGCCTTGTGAAGGCTGCCTACGTACCCTTTTGAGGGGATCAAGCCTTTCGTAGTTCGTTTTGGGGTTAAGGTTCGTATGACCTTTTTCGCAGTGAGACCTTTATAGACTAATTATGTGTCGTGTAGGAGTTATCGAGCATATTGATTCGACGGCATCTGGACCTTTGCCAGCCTTGAGACTAGCCTCGTAGGCCGTTTGGTCTGGCCGAGCGTGGCCGTTATAGTTTTCGGACTGGCCGTGTGCGGCTCTGAGTCCCTGCCGCTTTTGCGGCTTTATTAAAAAATCAGTTTGCGTTTTTAAGTGCGTGTTTTTATTCGTATGAATGTAGCGGGAAGATTATGAGTTGATATTGAGGGAGGTCCGCGAGTTGTCGTCTCGCATTCCTTTTTCCCTTAGTGTATCACCTTGTTCATTTGCCCGTTTTAGGATGTTTAGTAAATCGAGTGAGCATTTAGATATAGACGAAGAGACATGCCTTTAGGATCTCGATTCATGCCTTGAGATGTTAGCGACCAGTGTGCTGGGTTTAGGGCAAGACCTAGGTTTACTTTCGGATTGAGGCTATGCGATGACTAGTCGGCCTTCATTTTTCCTGTTGCGATTTTAACCTGATTCCATGCCGATTTAGAATCTGCGATAGGTTCTCGGCTTATATGATTCGTCTGGATGGAACCGAGCATCTCACCGCGAACAATTTCTAAGTTGCCCGGAAGTGCTGACCAAAATTTTGGATTTCTTTTATAGCGCTATTACCCTTGTGTCGGGTGTTCGAGAGCTATCTCTGCGAGATAACTTAAGTTTGTTTAAGACTGTTGCGAGTTTGTTGTGATCAGCAACAAACTTTTTAGGCGTTAAATGTTTACGTTCTTTTGGCCTTCGCGAAGGATACATACGTTAAGAAGTTTTGCGTAATTTTATAGTCGCGGACGGACTGTTAGGTCTTCCAAGAAAATGACTTTATCGAGGAAGGTATTTATGTCGAAAAACTAATCTCCGGGAGTCTGCGACGTCTCGCAGTGCCGAAAGTTGGTTTTTATTTTATATGCCGCGTTTCGTGTTCGGATCGTTTGCGGGCTCAAAGATTTTGCGCGGTGCTGCGAGGGTTTTGTCTTAACCCTGCTTCGCATGAATACTTTGGTTCGTTTGCGGATATTCGCAATTAAAACTTAAATTCTTGTTTGGATGTTAGGTAGTTTTACGATTTGTGCTAGAGCAATTAGGACCGAGAGGTCGCGTACGTTGTTTCCCTGAAACGAAGCGTTTTTCGTTACGGTGCTTTGTGAAGTGTTGACCTTCCGAGATTCGTACGGCTTTAGAAGCTCTGGTACGAGTGTTTTCTTATACGTCGGATTTTGTAGGAAACTTGCTTTGGGAATAGAGTGAATCGCGAGAATACATAACTTAGCCGATTTTCGACAAGTTTGCATTATCCGTTGAATGTATCGGCTTGGCGCGAAGGTTGTGTTCAGCCGCACAGCCAAGGTCGTATTTGGTAGAGGATTAGACCGCAACACTTTCGTGCTATCAAAAAGGTTGAGTCGGTTTGTAAACTTGGCATTGAAGTGAAGCGCAATCGGACAATAGCCAAGTAGCCTTTGTCGAGCTTGATATGCCAAGTATGCCCGTGTTTATAGAAAACGTTTTTCCGTGGTAGGTTTGATTTATACGGTGAAAGTTTCGTATAAACTTTCCTTTGTATGGAAGTTTTTTTTTTTTTTTTTTTTACTCGAGGGAGACAGATCCTAAGAAGCTCGATGCAGAGCCCGTGCGGAGTCATTTGCGGGGCGGTCTCATTCTCGGATGTAATCGGGGGGAATGAGAGCGGATGCTCGTGAACCGAATGGCTAAAGAGTGAGATCTTTCGGATCGTGTCGCGATGAGGAAAATTTTAGATTGGTCGCTCAGTGCCGGATCGTATAGCTTGGTTTTCGCTATAAGGGATGTACTTTTCGCACAACCTGTTACGTTTACTTTCGAGAGTTACTTCGTTATGACATGAGCCTGACTATACGAAGGATTTCTCACGTAAGCAACGGGCGATGAATTTAGTAAATCGACGCGACGCATTGGGTTAACAATGTTTCCACAGATTTTTCGAGAAAACTTTCCGCTTAGTTTTTGATTCTTCGGTGATAGTTTTTTCGGAGTCACTCGTGGAGTTTTACCAACAGTTATTTCACCGAGATCTAGTCGCAAAATGTTTTAGCGGGTTTCTCGGGCGGAATGAATTACATGATCAGCAATAGGATCAGTCAGCGAGAAGGGAGGACGTGTTCCCTATTGCTGCTTTGTGTTCTCGATCTTTCTATCGCCGCAAATGTTCGTGACATTATTCCGTGACTCACTTGGTTTGACGGAAAATGAGATAAATGCTTTGATGCCTAAAGATTTCGACTCATATACTTGTTTTACCCAGTTTGAGAAGATTTTTATGACTTCGGCAAACAATCGAGTTTCGCTCTGAAGTTTCGCAGAGATTTTCTAACCGCATGATTGCGACGAGAGATGCCGTATATTCCTCGAGATTATTTCCCAGACAGTTTAGATCAGTCTTTAGCACTCAGATGGTTTTTAGATTGTCGTTTGCTTTTGGGATAATTTCGACGAGGCGTTGCATCGTCCGAATATTTTTCAGCTTATTTTAGAAAGTGTTTTCTTGATGCGAGGAAAAATGTTCGGCAAAAGAAGAAAGAAGAGTTTCGTTTGAAGGATTTGGATGATCGACAATCCGGGTCGATTAAAGACCATGGTGGATCGGAGATGACTTGGAGTATGTCTGATTTACGAGAACTTTTAGGAGCGAGTCGGTTTTAAGACGACGTCAGCGTCTCTAGCTCCTTCTTTCTTTTAGGAAATGAGTACGTTTGAATGCGTGGCGATCGTTTCTCGGTTGTACGAGAGATTGGATCGGTTTGCGAGTTATGCCTGAATGGTTAGAGAACGACAAATCGAGATAGACAAAAATTGCTTACGACTTAGCATGCTAGACTATCNCGTGGCGATCGTTTCTCGGTTGTACGAGAGATTGGATCGGTTTGCGAGTTATGCCTGAATGGTTAGAGAACGACAAATCGAGATAGACAAAAATTGCTTACGACTTAGCATGCTAGACTATCTTCTAAATTCTAAGTTCTCTAGGTTTCTTGGCAGTTTACAAGACGTTTTCGTTTCTTACCTACGAGAAATTAGAAGTGTAATAAAATTTTCGAATCGGACATACCTTAGCTTCATCGATGATTTGGGGTCGTCTATTCTACGTTCTTCATCTTTTGACCTACCGGTCTTCGACGAATTACCAGCGAGAGTATCGGAGCGGGGAGAAGACTTAACCATCGGAGCTCGTGTTATTGTTTCTTCGTACTGCTGGTTTTATTTGACCGACTAGGTGCGCTTTGTATATCGAAAAAATCAGTCACGTGTTTATAATTGGATGTTTTCGACTTAGCTTGGCAGAGTTTCGTAAAATCGGATTGGGTCTAGAGAGTTCAGATTTCTCGTATAGTTTAGGCAACTTTGGTGTTAAGTCAACCGTTGCCGTTTTATACGAAGAAACAAGTCTTCGCGGTTTTATCGCAAAATCCCGATGGAAATTCCGATTGAAACGAAACGAGAATCAGCGTGATCAAGACTCGAGAGAGAAACTCGAGGATTGGTTCAGCTCGACGTAGGGCAAGTCGGGTGAACCCTTTCAGCTCGCCGTGTGGCGATCTGGATGGTAAGAACCCTTGGGGCAAAGTCAGCGACTCTTGGGCGAGCTAGGCGCTTGGTTTAGCTCTACGTTCGGCGAGCTTGGTTTAGCTCTACGTTTGGCGAGCTAAGACGCTTGGTTTAGCTCTACGTTCGGCGAGCTAACACGCTTGGTGCGGGTGATCTCGATTCGTCGAGTTGAAATGTTTTTGTCGTAGAATCTCAACGGAAAGTTTGATTGAGACGAAACGAAAAGCGACTCGATCCAGATTCGAGATGGAGATGTTTCAATCCGTTGAGCTTGTCCAACTTGCCTAATGCTGAGTCTGCGAGCACGGTTCCGATTCATCAAGCTATCTTGTGTTCGTTGTAAAACCTCAACGAAAACTTTGATTGAGACGAAACGAAAAGCAGTGCGATTATTGTTTAGAGCACGGTCCGGCTCACCATAGCTATGAGTTGGATTGTGCGGACCCTCGGGGAAAAGTCAGTGCCTCTGGGACGAGGTGGAAAGCCGGTCAGCTCGCCAAGATGGCAAGCTAGGTTGCTTGGCCAACTCACCGTCTTTTCGGCTGGATAGTATTGCCCGATTCTGCGAGTAGCCTAAGGTTCTTCCGCGAGCAACCTAGGGTTTTGTCGCGAATAACCTAGGGTTTTTCCGCGAGTAACCTAGGGCTTTCTNCCAACTCACCGTCTTTTCGGCTGGATAGTATTGCCCGATTCTGCGAGTAGCCTAAGGTTCTTCCGCGAGCAACCTAGGGTTTTGTCGCGAATAACCTAGGGTTTTTCCGCGAGTAACCTAGGGCTTTCTCCGCGAGTAAGCTAGGGCTTTCTCCGTGAGTAACCTAGGGTTTTTCCGCGAACAACCTAGGGTTTTGCCGTGAATAACCTACGGTTTTTCCGCGAGTCACCTAAGGCTTTCTACGCGAGTAACCAAGGGTTTTTCCGCGAACAACCTAGGGTTTTGCCGCGAATAACCTACGGTTTTTCCGCGAGTCACCTAAGGCTTTCTACGCGAGTAACCTAGGGTTTTTCCGCGGACAACCTAGGGTTTTTCCGCGAATAACCTACGGTTTTTCCGCGAGTCACCTAAGGATTTTTCCGCGAACAGCCTAGGGTTTTCCTCGAGTATCCTAGGATTTATTTCGCGAGTAAGTTACGGTTTGTTCCGCGGTTTCTGGGAGAGCAAGTTTTATTTTTCCGAAAGGTTCTCGGAAAACGTCTTTTGCTTAACGCGTGAGATTTCTCCAACTCGGAAATAAGAAAAACACTATGGGGTTTGATAGATTTTATCGTTGCCCTTAGTGATCTGAGATAGAAATCATGAGCTTGTTTTGTTGCTCTTTCCGTGGCGAATAGTCGCGATTAGGTTTTCGATTTTGTTGAGTACTACAGCGTTTGCGTGGGCGTTGGCTGTACGTGTAGTCGCTGCTGGAGTTGTTTTACCAGCGTCTTTTTGCGAGTTGCGACTTTGTCTTTCATACATTCAGACATCGTTTTGGTCAAGCGTTTTGTGGCTATGAGTAAGAGTAATCCGACCCCCCCTCCTTCTAGCGCCAAACTGTGGGAACCGAGATTCACACTTGTCGATTTTCGTTAAATAAGGAAACTTAGGAAAACCCTAATTTTCCAGAGGAACCGGATCTCTGCGAAAGCCAACGACAAGTAACCAAATAAATGCGGAAAAATACGAAAAACGTAATAAAACGGATTTGAAGAAAAAGTAGATCTTATTTCGATTTCGCGTAAAAGCGCTGCGATTGTTACAAGGGTTTACAAAGGCTTTGGCCGCAAGGCCGTCAGCGAGTTATGAACATAAAAACCTTAAACCTAATCGAGTCGCAGCTCGATAACAAAAGACGGAAAAAGATAAGAAAAAGGATTTAAATGATTTCGGACTGAACCATATGAAAGGCTGCCTACGTACCCCTTTCGAGGATCAAGTTGAACGTAGTTCAGTTGATTGAGCTGGACAAGAGATCGAACTGCCTGGGCGAGTTCGTCTAGTGATTAAGCGCCAGTCATAGAAACCGAACTTGTTGAGGGACTCCTAGTTCGCCGATGGGCGAACTAGTTGAGTGACTCCTAGTTCGCCCATCGGCGAACTAAACCGGGCGGGCTTAGTTCGCCGATGGGCGAACAAGTGGAGTGTCTCCAAGTTCGCCCATCGGCGAACTAATCCGGGCCGGCTTAGTTTTCCCATGGGCGAACTAGTCGTGACTAGTTCGCGTTTTACGGTTGTTTCGGTTTTTTGCGGTTTCGTAAAACGATTCTTCGAGTTTTATAAAACGATTCTTCGAGTTTTATAAAACGGTTCTTCGAGTTTTATAAAACGATTCTTCGAGTTTTATAAAACGATTCTTCGAGTTTTATAAAACGGTTCTTCGAGTTTTATAAAACGATTCTTCGAGTTTTATAAAACGATTCTTCGAGTTTTATAAAACGATTCTTCGAGTTTTATAAAACGATTCTTCGAGTTGTATAAAACGATTCTTCGAGTTTTATAAAACGATTCTCGAGTTTTATTAAAACGATTCTTCGAGTTTTATAAAACGATTCTTCGAGTTTTATAAAACGATTCTTCGAGTTTTATAAAACGATTCCTCGAGTTTTATAAAACGATTCTCGAGTTTTATTAAAAAGATTCTTTGAGTTTTATAAAACGATTCTTCGAGTTTTATAAAACGATTCTCGAGTTTTATAAAACGATTCCTTGAGTTTTATTAAAATGATTCTTCGAGTTTTATAAAACGATTCTTCGAGTTTTATAAAATGATTCTTTGAGTTTTATAAAACAATTCTCGAGTTTTATTAAAACGATTCTTCGAGTTTTATAAAACGATTCTTCGAGTTTTATAAAACGATTCTCGAGTTTTATTAAAACGATTCTTCGAGTTTTATAAAACGATTCTTCGAGTTTTATAAAACGATTCTCGAGTTTTATAAAACGATTCTTCGAGTTTTATAAAACGATTCTCGAGTTTTATAAAACGATCCTCGAGTTTTATAAAATGATCCTCGAGTTTTATAAAATGATTCTTCGAGTTTTCTAAAACGATTCTTCGAGTTTTATAAAACGATTTCTCGAGTTTTATAAAACGATCTTTCGAGTTTTATAAAACGTATCTTTATTTTTACTTTTGCGGATACTTTTAGCCATTGATTCCGTCGTGACCGATTTTGACCCCAACAAAAGACTTGTTTTCTCATAAAACCTTGAGTAAATCGTATAAAACGGCAACAGTTAAACAAAACACCGAACATTTCCAAACTATATGATTAACTCGAGATGTTTTATAAAAATGGCATTGTATCAGGAAACGATCTCATCTAAAGTCGTAAAACAGCTAAATCGCATAACGGCTCGGAAAGTCCTAAAACCAGATAATATTTCACTCAGGACTTTAGACAAGATCCAGCCCAAAGATATGATGACGGCATACTCATTATTCGCAGGAGTGGGAAAATGTCAAGTGTGAAGATAAAATAGAAGTTTTCCGAAGAAAAATGGAACGATCGAGATAAATGGAATATTTCCGATAAGCGCAAATTGGGGCGGGAAAGGAAAGACCAACCGCCTAGAGAGGAGTATATAAGCAGAAGGTCGAGGACAATAACAAAGGAGAGGATTTTCAGAGCTCTCATCTCACAGAAAAACTTAGCACTTAGAGCATTTAGGCAATTTTCTGTTTTTGTTATCGAGCTGCGTCTCAACTAGGGTTTTAGTCTTAGGTTGCTAGAACTAGGAAACTCGCCGTCAGCTCTTGTAGCCAAGGCTCTCACCTCGTTGTACCATTCTTACGCAAAATCAGAATAAGAAACCTCTTTGCTCTCTTTTCGATTATCATATTGTTTTACCATTTTTCTCGTATTCTGATTGCTTGGCGTGTGGTTAAGCAGATATCCGGGACCTCTGCGAAATTAGAATTTTCTCTAAGTTCCTTAATTTACGGAAATCGATAGTGTGAATTTTGGTTCTCACAGTTTGGCGCTAGAAGGAGGGGGGTTACAGATCTATCTAACTCTTAGACCGCATTACGCTCGATCAATTACGAATGACAGAAGAACAACCAACTCGTAAAAACGAAAACTTTGAAACTCAAACTCCAGAGGCAACAACAGTAAACGCTGCGGTAACACTGTGTCGCTGCAAGAGGTACTCTCCGCTTATCAAAAGAAGACGGACGAGCAGGATAAGCTAATTGGATCTCTTTCGAAAGAGGTCGAAACCCTAACCGCGAAGACAAAAGCTATTCGTCCCCGTGGAACCACAAGAATCCGCGGAAGAAGACTCGATTTCGCGACTCCTATGGATCGTCCCAGAACCGAGCAGGGTAGTCTACCGGGGGAAACCTCTGTAAAAGATAACCCTGACGCAACACAAAAGGACTCAGAAAAATCTCCTTCTTGCAAATAGAAGGCCGAGGACGACAGTGTCGAAAGGGTTAATCTGGAAACAAGCGACCAATCCGATCCTTCGGAGGAAGACACTAACGTTCATCCAAGATGTAGGAAAGATCGAAGTCCTCAGCCCGAATCTTCTCTCGAACACTCACCCACTGAGGATGAGGAGGAGCTCTATTGCATGGATCACAAAAAAACGGTCGAGGAACGATCTCAGGTTACTCGTAGCAAACGCCGACACGGTAAAAAAACTGCTGCCGACCCAACTGAGATTCGCGATCTCCGCGATTATATCATTAAAAGAGCTGAAGTGGTAAAAGCAGTGAAGTCTCGAATTCACCATGCCACTAGCACCGCGCCTGAAATAGATCGATTACTGTACAAATCTTGGAAAACGCCTTTTACAGCTCGTATCACCAAGATTAAGCTGCCTGATCCCAGAAAGCCAGAAGTGCCGACTTAAGATGGGACGACTGACCCCAAAGCGCACCTGCAGGCCTTCCATATCACTATGGAGCGAACCAAGCTCAAGGAAAGCGACAAGTACGTGGGTTACTACCGTCTCTTTGTCGAAAACCTAGAAGGGGCAGCGCTCGAATGGTTTGCTCGACTTAAGTGGTATTCGATCGGGAGTTTCCGCCATCTTGCCTCGGAGTTTCTAAAGTAGTACTCGATGTTCATAAACCAAGAAACTTCCGACGCCGATCTCTGGAGTTTATCCCTGAAGGAAAACGAACCTCTCCGCGACTTCATGAGTAAGTTCAAACTCATCATGGGTAGGGTTACGGAATAAGCGACAGAGCAGCCATCGACGCACGAAGAAAGTCGCTCTGTTTAAATCGAAGTTCAGAAAGTGGATAACTCTTGAGAAACCGCGTACGATCGAGGACGCACTCTACAAAGCTACCAATTTCATCGTCATCAAAGAGGAGACTAAAATCATGGCGGAGCAGCATAAAACGACGAAGACGTCTGGAAAAGACGCTGCGTCTGAGCAAAAGCCGAAAAAGAAAAACCCTCGTAACAACAAGTACGTCCATCACGAGAGACAAGATCTCCAAGGGGCGCATAACTAGGCCATCAACTCTGGGTCAGAGCAAGGGCGAACCACCGGGAACACGTGGACCAGGAACTCGAGTTACGATGAGAAAGCCTTCTGTGACTTCCACGAGACCCGCAGCAATTCAACCGTAAACTGTAAATTTCTCGGCGCAAGGTTGGCCGCAAAACTGCTCGCGGGAGAACTCTCCAAAATATCCAGGGTAAAGGCCTCATCCGCGATTCAGACCGCCCCCCGAAAACCGATAGGAACTCGCAGGCAGACAATTCGCCTCAAGGGAACCAAACAGGCGAGAAACACTGACGAAGACAATACGAGAGAGGGAATGATGCTAACCGCCGAAGGATCAATACTACTGCGATACCATCTCGTCCATCAATTCCTATCGACAAAAAGCCGAGACAGGTTCGACCTGGCCGACACCCTCGGATGATGCTCCAAGAGGTATAATCGCCTTCGAATAGGCAAGAAACGTCCGGCATCAACCACTCGCATGCTGACCCTCTCGTCATCGACCTACTTATAAGAGATTTAGAGGTCGCTCGAGTACTAGTTGATACTGGAAGCATCGTCAACGAGATCTTCCGCGACACTTTGACGCGAATGGGAATCGTATTAACAGAGATCAAACCGATACCAAAGCCGATGACCAGTTTCTCTAGCAAAACGGCTATGACTCTAGGGTCAGTTTGACTCCTAATGGCCACAAAGAAAGTGACCAAGATCGTTAACTTCGCAGTCGTCGATCAACCGGCCATCTACAACGTAATCATGGGCACACCTTGGATAAACGCCATGAAGGCAGTTCCGTCGACCTACCACTTAGGCATCAAGTTCCCGACTCCTACAGGAGTCGCAGCAATTTAGGGATGCCAAAGACAGTCGCGGTCATGCTTTTTAGCAGAACATAAGCTAAGGCATATGGCTATCGCCATCGTAAAAACGAAACGGGTGAAATCAACTCCGCCAGTCACGGAAAACAACCTCGAATCTGCAACGGTTGAGAAGCAACAAGCCTCCAAACCCATCGCTTCTGCCCAACCGGAGGAGAAAAACCCGAAAAAAAGACACCGATCCAGCGACTAAAGCAATCAACACGTCTACAATATCCGAGTAAACACACTCGCACCAAAAAACAAAACTACGAGATGGCTTGATTCCCTAAAGGGATACGTAGGCAGCTCACCTAATAACGAGTTCAGCTATCCCCCTCTCTAAAACCGGGGGGGGGGGGAGTGGGTACGTATACGAGTATTCGTATACTCCCAAAAATATATTCGCTTTGTAATCGATATTTTCGAAACATTTCAATAAAGACAAAGTTAGAATATCGCAAAATCTCTCCTTTATCGAAAAACATAATCCGAAAACAAACTCAAATTCCGAACACTTTCAAAAATAATTTCCGCAGTAAGTTATAAAAAGAAAGCACTTGGTCGATTTCCACCAAAAAGTTATACACCAGATCAATATGAATATTTCGAAAAGAATCAGCGAGACGTCGCCTAAATTCTTAGAGAAATATTCACAAGTCCATCCACGACTATTAAATCACAAACGCTCGTCGATGGGCCCCGCCGAGCACATCTGCCGTCTTAAACAAATGCATACGACCCACTGGTCCTTATACATCCAACTAGCATAAAATAGTGCGCTATAAAAGAAATCCAAAATTTTGGTCAGCACCTTCGGGGATGTTCGATTTCGACCAGACAAGTCATATAAGCCGAGAACCTATATCGCAACAGGCAAAACGAAAGCCGACTAGTCATCGCATAGCCTTAAAACGAAAAGTAAACCTAGGTCTTTCCCTAAACCCAGCACACTCGTGTCTAACGTCTCAAGGCATAAATTGAGATCCTAAAGGCATGTCTCTTCGTCCACATCTAAGCACTCGCAAAAAAAATCGAAACATTCTGATGCAAGCAAACGAATAGGACGATCCACACGAAGAGTTAGGTACGAGACGACAACTCGTATTTTTCCCTCTACACTGATATAAACATCATCCAATACACGCCGCCTAGCGGCAGGGATTCAAAGCCACCAACGGCCAGTCTCGATAAAAATACTACAAACGATTACACTACAACAAACAATAAAAACATCAATCATCAAATTCATAAAACCCAGATGCCGAGTATTGGCCAGCATCCGCATCAGCCCCCGGCTGATCGACCTCGCCACATTTGTCCGGGATTCTAGCCCCAACCTCAACCGAGTCTGGCGAAACCACAATGGGATCCCACTGCGCCCACATTCGCATCTGAAGGTCAGGGAGTTAAGACTGCTTCTTCTCCTTCCTATCCAAGCTCGCCTTTTGCTTGGCATACTTCTTCTCCTTCTCCTTCTTCTCCTTCTCCTTCACATACGAGTAGTCCGCAAGATGAGTTAGGTGTAACCCGCCAACCACACCGCGACAGTCACGATAGTCGCCATTGGTCCTTTGCGCATCCTTAATCCCTAAGTATTGGGTCGCAAATTGTTCACGGAGAACCTTCACCTCCTCGGCAACCGCTCTTTTTTCCTCTCTGCGAGCACGACGAACTTGTTTCTCGGAAATCTTGATAGGACGGCGAGAATTGGTCTTGTGCTCCTCCCTCATGCGGGAAACCTCCCTTTCAGCCCACTCTCGAGCGCGAAAGGAGTTAGTGTTGATCTCCTCTTTGAGATGAGCAGCCTCTTTTTCCGCCGCCTCAGCTCTAGACTAGGCCCTACGAATATCCGCATTACTCTCATTCACAGCCTCATTCATAAAACAAAGACCCTAAAAATAGAAGAAACCTTTCAATAATCTGATCACACGCATAGTAATCGCAGGAATCGAAAAAGGGTAACGAACCTTATTAACGAGCCTCGATGCTTTCGCAAACGGCGTCTCGGCTGGTCAAACATCGGACGAAGGAACCGAGAAATCGATGTATTCAAGGATATCGATTTCTGCATTGTCGCTGGTTTCTTCCTCTTGAAAGCCATCGAACCACTATCTCATGTCAACCGGAACACCTTAATCCTACGGAGATCTTGACCTCTCCCTCGCTCCCGGAACATTGTCCATCCCTGGCTTCGACTCAACTTCAACGGGCTCGCTCTACTGAAAACGAGAAAGGTGGAAGGCAACGGCGCAACGGACTCTCTTCGGAGAAAAGTGTCCCCAGTAAAACGGACAACCAAGGAGAAGGCTCTTGACCTGTTCCAGATCTTCGGGTTCCGGAGTAAAAAGACTGGATGCTGCAAAACACAAACCAAACACTAGAATTCGGAAAAAGTGTACCCAAAAAACGTGCAATCTAAATGCCCTTTTTCCCCATTCACTCCTGAACATGGGGATGCAGCTCTCCTCTACCGAGGCACTATCACTTAGAACGTAGAAGAAAAACTCCTCCAAATTGTGACCATTCGAGGAAATTTTCTCGATGATCAACATCTTCGCCCGCGGAGATGTATAATAATAATCCTCGCTCGCGCTTGAACGACAGCATAGCTTCGAGATATTCTGCACTAACAGACATACCACGCTCATAACCTAGCACAAAAATCCCGACAAGATGCTGTAATCTGGAGATACAAAGTTGGCTGATCAACAGCCCGAACCGATCCAAGAGTTCAACTATGACCCACGGGATGGGAAACCACACTTGGCAACTGAGAAAAAAAAACCTTTTAGCACGTAAAGTCCCCCGAAGGCGGATGCTTGGCATCTTGACCACATTCGGGAAGGAAAAACTGCACCGAATCTGGGATCATTCGAGAGCTCCACATAACGTTGAGAGAAATAAGGGTACTCTGGCTCGAACCTTTTTGTCTCTTCGTTGATCTAGCCCTCCAAGGAACCCAAAAGTTTGCCATGGGGACCTCGGCAGCACTCATGGCTTCCAAATATCTCATGATCTCCTCTATATCTGCGGTAAATCTTAAAAATACCGGTGCAGGAAGTACGTTACCTCCGGAACAATCAAGATCGCTCAGATCAAAAATTTACGAATGGGCGCATTCTGAAATGCTCCGTTCGGTAGACATGCTTAACAAAAAAGTATGGAAATATTCAAAGAGAGAAAGAAAGAGAGAAATTTTCTCTACCTTAGGAAAAATTATGTGGAAAGAAGTGAGTAAAGAATTTGAAAACTTACTCCACATATTTATAAGAAAGATTCTGCTATTCACCTTCGGACTTTTGGTCGTTAAAGTTCCGACTAATTCTACCAAACTTGCCAAACAAGTTCAAACTGCTCGTAAGAACTCTACGATTCTTACAGGCTTGGGGGCTAACTGTTGGGGTCAAAATTGGTCACGACGGAATGAACGACCAAAACTTTCCGCAAAGTTAAGAATAGGTTTTAGAAATACAAAAAAGCGTCAAGAAGAAATCTAAGGATTTTCCGAATAAAGAAGTTCCGTAAAACTTGACAATTGTTATCTTAGAAATCATCGGAAAATCAAATAAAACAATTCACAATTGTCTGATTGGCCAAATTAGCAAGAAACGGCCCTAACGTCCAAACTCCCCAAAAAGGCAAAGTCGTCCGATGAGGTCGAAAACGGTAACCTCGAAAGCAACATCTACGATTATTTCTCCTTAAATTCTCCGAGAGGATCTCGGATCGAGAAAAAGAGAAAAGAGAAACGATCAAAACCGAACAACTCGAGCTGGCCGTGCCTGAACAGCTCGCTTGTTGGCGAGCTGAACCAACCAGTCCAGCTCACCAATAGGCATTTTTTCTGTTATCAAGCTGTGTCTCAACTAGGGTTTTAGTCTTACGTTACTAGAACTAGGAAAGTCGCCGTCAGCTCTTGTAGCCAAGGCTTTCACCTTGTTGTACTGTTCTTACGCAAAATCAAAATAAGAAACCTCTTACTCTCTTTTCGATTCTCATATTGTTTTACTATTTTTCTCTTATTCTGATTGCTTGGCGTGTGGTTAATCAGATATCTGGGACCTTTGGGAAATTAGGATTTCCTTAAGTTCCTTAATTTTCGGAAATCGACGGTGTGAATTTTGGTTCTCACACACAATATTTGTACTATATGCATTTATGGAGTGTAAAGAAAGTCAACAAAAAAAAATAAGCAATATCCGTACTATGGTAACTAAATGATCAAGCTCAAATATAAAATAATTATTTTTTTTAATCAAAAAATCTAGTTTTCAATCCCAATTGCACACCATTAACTAGTATTGGATGTATTCAAGTAGGTTGTTGGTTCAGATTTTGTTTTTTTTTTTAATCAAGTAAAAAACAACTAATATGATGTACTATTTATACTTTGTTTTACAACTTTTATTTCTATGAAAAATATAGCTCAAAGGGAATTTTATATTTATAAATAAATTTAAAAGATAGAAAATATTATAAACTAATTTAAAACATTAATTAATTAAAGCTATAAATAAATTAGTTTAAAATACTATTAATTAATTAATTAAAATAATTTATGGTGAAGCTCAGGTGTACACTCAGGTGGTTAAAGAATGAAGTGGTCGATTCTTACATTACGATGTACACTCAGGTGTACTATGATATTGAGCTTACATTACGATGTACATTTTATAATATTATAAACTAATTTAAAATAACTGAAGTTGAAGAATGAAGTGGTCGATTCTTACATTACGATGTACACTCAGGTGCACTATGATATAAAATGTACACCCTCCTGTACACTACATTGTACACCAAAGTGTACACTATTGTATAGCTAGATGTAATTTACATTGTACACCAAAGTGTACACTATTGTATAGCTAGATGTAATTTACTTTGTACACCATGTATTGTCGAAGAGGAGGAAGGTTTGTATACACCACAATATACATAGTATTCCTTGTATATGCATCTAGCGAAGTATAGAGAGAGTCAACAACAACAATAAGCAATAGTTATCTATGGTGACTAAACCGAACTCAAATATAAACCAATTAGTATTTTTCTTTAACCAAGAAAATCCAGTTTTCAATCCCAGTCACATATCATTTATTTCAGAGATTGAAAAGGACTCATTGTTAGATTCAAATGAAACATGAAGGTAAAAATATTGGATTTCATTCAAATAGATTCTTGGTCCGGATTTGGATTTATTTTGGATCAACTAAAAAGTAACTAATATTAGGTACTGTGTATATTATGTTTTACAACTTTAATTTCTATTAAAGATATCAGCTTAAGAGAAATTTTATGTTCCTAAACAAATTTAAGATATAGAAATATATTATTAACAAATTTTAAAATTTTAATTAATTAAACCTATAAATTAATTAATAATTTAAAATATTATACCAGTCCATTTTATTAGTGTCTATTGTGTTTTATTAATGTTTGGTTTAAGCTTTGACTTAATACTCAAGCTATATATTAAATGTGTTATAAAGGTTAAGAAAAACAATACTGGTCATTTGAAAATGCTTACTGTCTTTAACGTTAACAACCCCATTTCAACTCCATCAACTAGATTTTAACCCGTGTTTTACAAACGCGGGATTTTTTATAATGAAAAAATTCATTAATAATAACAAATATTTTATTATTTTGAAAGAATTTGTGTATTTAAAATATTTTTCTGTTTAAATCAGTGTTTTTAAATTGATCCGGACCCACAGTTTAACTGGTTAATCCAGTGATCCGATAATCCGATTTCCATTTTTTTAAAAATATTCATATTTAAAAAATCACTGAAACCCAAGACCAACCGTTTGAATCGATGAATAACCGATATGTAATATTTAAACTTGTAAAAATAATTTTTATTTATTTTTTGTTGTTTTATAAATTATATGAATTTATTTAATTATTTAATTTATCTAAATAACTTGAAAAAATTGTTAAAAATTATTAATAATATTATAAAGATGAGATTTAGATTTTATATTGTCTGGACATAAGATAAATTATAGTTTTGCTTGGAAACATTAATAGTAGTATAAAGAAAGAAATATATTGTTTGGAAAGATGGATAGTAGTATAAAAAAGGAATATTAATGATTAAATTTAGGTTTACCTATAAAGTAGAAAAGTGTGTTTAATTTAAAAACTTACAAAATAAATGTTATATCCAACACCATGTTTCTGATTTAATAAGATAGATACTCATTGTAAGATTAGTTTGTTGCTAGATTGGAAATATTTATTGGATATATTGCTATTTAAAAATTATTAAATTGGGAAACGAACCTATTTTGATTAAACCACAGGTTTTTCTATTATATTTTTGAATGGTTAGTATGATGAAAAAGTATGAGACTTTATTTCAGTGAGGAAAAACACTTATTATGGTGTGTTGTAAAGAGAATTTAGCGACAGAAAATCGTGTTTCAGAAAAAATATGACTTAAGATAAGCACAATGGCCTGCTACCATTAAGAAACGTCAGTTAATGCATAGAGTAATTGATTAGATATGTCTTTCATTAAATTATGTTATTATGATCTATTGTATTAGGTAACAGATTCCGTTTGGTTAGATTTAATTAGTTTTGGTTTAGTTTTAGGGATTTGCCAACTATATAACGTAAATATGTAAATATTATGTCACGTGTGTTAATGCTAGTGAAGTTAATGAATAAGTCCAAAATTTAATGACAACTTTTAATAGTAGATAAAAATAGTGACTCTATTTTAATAGAGTAGATATTCGTGTTTTTTTTTTCCTTTTTTGCAGTAGTGGCGTTAATGTAATTTTCTCATCTTCTTCAAGGGTTCTCCGCAATTTCTCTGCAATTTTCCAATGGCTGTTGTTTGAACCGAGTTTGGTGATAACAAGTAAATGATCGACGGAAACTCGTCGATGGTTATTATGAAGCTGCGAACAAATGATTAGAACAAAGAACCAGTTTACTGATTGAAGAGAAAGTGGATACAAAGAAGAAACCGGTGCTCGGGAGCTACCGGGGTTGTACGAATAGGTCTAAGAGAAACAAGATAGGTGAAGAGAACAAAGAACCAGTTTACTGATTGAAGAGAAAGTGGATACAAAGAAGAAACCGGTGCTCGGGAGCTACCGGGGTTGTACGAATAGGTCTAAGAACTCACAACGGCATCGAACATGAAGAACGTCTATTTCTCCGTGAAGATGCGACCGGGTTTGGGCGTTCTTCTAAGCCCCCCGAGTAAAACCAACTACTGGCAACGTTGGTATTTATATGTGAAGTCGGATGAAAGCGCATTTGAAAAACCCCCGGACGAGGAGTACAAGGTCCTTTGGAACTCAAATTTTCGTAGAATACTTTGCCGAACCGGATCGTATTTCTTTCGATTCTAACCTTCTTTTCTTTGTTTGGTTTTGTTTTCGCAGTTCCACATTCCACCACATGAGACTATCCCGAAGACTTCCTCGGCGTTTTTCGAGAGCTTGCTCGCGCCAATCCTCTTCGTTGGACTACCGTCTCATTCTCGCGAATAGATCAGATGTTGCCACGTATAACCCAAGGTACCATGAATCCCCCATTCTTAATTACTTTTGTCCGATATATCTGCCATTCCAATGCTGATCGTTGTGGCTTTCCCTCTGGTCCTTCTAGTTGATTGGAGATCCGACCTACACACCGAAGTACGTGGTCGCAACAGGTTGTCCATCTTTTTTAAGGATCCCTCTTCTCCTCCGAAGAAAAGAAGAAAGAAGAATATGAAGGATATCTCGAATCTTTGTGATAAACTAGAAAATGAGATCGAAAACGTGGCCTCCTCGTAGGCGCGCGTTGATGTCAGAGATGACACAGCGGACACACCTCTAGGGGCGATCAGAACTACGGTTGCTCAGGATGATGACGACGAGACTCCCCCATAAGAAAGGGCTAGTTTTCTATCGAGGAAAAGGAAAAGATCGTCCTCCGATGCGCCCGACGAATCAGCGGTCCAAGAGACGGATGTTGTCCACGAGGAGGCGCCTACCGTTGACAGGGAGAATGAACAGGCCCCGACGATTCTAACTGCTAGAGTCGCCCCCGATGATCCGACTTCTGAAATTCGCCCCATCGATCAACATGGAACTGGTGGGGAACCGGATACCGTTCGTGATCCTCCGTCTGAAACTGATGCTATCGTCGAGGAGGAAACTGAGGCTACTCCGACGGAAACAGGGGAGACGGCTGCATCGAAGAGCAGGAAGAAGAAGAAAAAGAGAAAGAAGTCCGGGTCTTCTAGAGAAGGTGGTCCTTCAGATCAGAGCACAGCCCCGAGCGGCGGTAATGAACCGAATTCCGAGAACGTCACATCGGCCCCCACCACTATCGACAATCCACCTGTCGTGACTGCCCCGGTTCTTAAGACCGCGAGGTTGGCTTTGGAGAAGGGGGTGACGCTTCCTCGACGTACCTCGAAAGGCTTTACCGACAAGGTCGACTTTCACCACAACGACGTCTCTCCCTTGTGCTCGATGCCCAGAAAATGTGTTGATCTTGTCCGTCAAATTCAGGGGGGGGGGGGGTCCGAGGGAGCTCCCTCCGGTCTCGAAGTTGATATTTGCGGATGAATTCATCGATTCTGCTTGCGTGTACATCTTGGTTAGTTTCTTTCTTCTTGCTTTCGGCCTTGTGCTCTGACACTTCTCCTAACCATTCTCCTGATTTGGTTGCTTGCAGGCCATGACTCAGAAGACTTACATCGTGGAGAAGTACGATCGGGCCCTCAGGTAGTCTAGAGACAAATACAAGGATCTCGAGGCCCAAGTCCCAAAGGCTGAGAAGAGAGTTGCTTCAAGGGATTTCCTTCTGGAGAAGCAGAAGAAGGAGGTGCTCGAGGGGACCCAGAAAATCCTGGAGGGGAGAGCTAGGGCGGTTGCTCGCAGTCGCGAGTATAAAAAGAGGACCGATGCTCTTGAAGAGGAAGTGAGGGTTGCTCGGGAGGCGTTGGCTAACTCGGAGCGCGATAAAGCTGCAATGGCCGAGAGCATCAGAGAGAGAGAGACCAAGAACTCAAGAGACTACGACGGTCTCGCGCTCATGAAGTTACTCTGGAGAGGGTTCGGGTTCAAACCGCATATATCTCAAAGTGCCAGCGCCGCTTCGAGAGTACCTGGGACTACTTGGCTCGGCGTGATGCTTACGAGGAGAAGCGCCAGCTACTCGGTCAAGCCTCCGGTGTCAGGGATCGCCTTGAAATGATTAGCGAAAAGGGTCATCCCATCCCGAGCAATATCATCGGAGTCTTCGATGCCAAATCTTCGATGTACAAGCCCGAGATGACCAGCTTAGAGGTGGGGGATCTTCCCGAGGCCAGCCTGACGTTGTCTCCTTTGGTTCTCCCATCGCAGTTCGTAGATGAGCGCATCCTGTCCGGGATTGACCATTTCGGTTCCAACTCGGGGCTAATTAATTTGTCGATCGCTTGGGGCCTCAGAATCCCGCAAGATGATCGTCCTGCTTCGCTTGAGAACGTCTCCCAAGACTTCTTCATGGAAGTTAACACAACGTTGCCAATGGGCCCGGTCCTCGTGACTGACCAAACGGAGGGAGACCCGACAAAGATAGGGGATGACTCTGAGGAACGAGTCGATAGTGCTGAAGATCTTATCGCCTCAGAGACAGCTGCTCTGGCCTCAGATTTAGAGAATCCAGAGGCTCTCGCACCGAACATGACTCAAGAGGCTCTGGAGGGGGCTAATCTCGGAGACGAGGAAGTTAACGTCGAGACTTGAGCTTGGGAACGTTGCCCGCTTCTTTTCTCTAATCTCGGTTAAAACCCTTGTCTGATGTAGGATTGTCGTTAGGCTCGTATTGAACTGTTCATCGAATTCGTGTTGTATGAATCACTTTCTTTTATGTTGAATCGAAGTGTTTTCAAATAATTGACACTGAGTGGACCTTAGCGAAGCCCTTTCAGATATCTTCATCAACGAACATTCATCATAGCAGTTAGTTAATGAAAGTGTTCGATCTGCTTGATGAATATCTCGTATGTTTCTGATGAGAAATAGAACGAAGAGAGGAATTTTAGGGGGGAACTCTTGTTAACGAAAATTCATTACAACAACTGATTAGATGCGTAAAGTGGAAATATTTGTTTCGTCAACTGTTCCCCGTCTACCGATTCCGAGGGATGTCCGCGCATTTGGGAGACGCGTCGACGTCAAATGGGATTTTCCTCGGTGAAGACTCATTACACCCGGGGTGCTGGTGTAATGTGAGTCTTGTTCGGTCCTCTTGAGAGGTATTCGTAAGTGGGAAGGATGGACCTTGTTCTGAGCACGAGTGGGTTGTCGTGGCCTTTTGTGGATACATGTGTGCGGCTGCTGTCGTGTCGGCTCCGGGTAAGCCAGCTATATGCTTTTGGTTGGGGTATGACAGCACCCTTGGGAGGGCTGCCTACGTACCTTGTCAAAGGATCAAGTCATTCGTAGTTCACTTTTGTCCAAACAAAATTGGTCGGGCGCATTTGTTCGGATGAGTAAAAGTGGTCGAAGCACATTTACTCGGTAGGTTACGGAATACGCGTTAGTTTTGGAAAAAGTGGCCCGGGGGCGCATTTTCTCGGTGATAATAGATATACGTATATCTCTCTCTCTCTTTTTTTTTGTTAACGAAGGAAGTTTAGGCGTAGTAACGCTTTAGGTTGAGAGCATTCCAGGCTCTCGAGACCGGCCCACCTGTCGATGTCTCGAGTCGATACACACCTGGTTTGACAACTTTGGTGATTTTGTAAGGACCTTCCCAGTTGGCTCCTAGCTTGCCGGCTCCCCATTCCTTCGTGTTTTCAAACACTTTTCGCAGCACGAGGTCACCGAGTTCCAGTGGTCGCGAGTGAACCTTCTTGTTGTAGTAACTTTGGATTTGGTTTTGGTAATTCTGGATTCGGAGTAGTGCCTGGTCGCGACGTTCTTCGAGCTGATCTAAAGCATGAAGCATCATTTCTTCGTTAACTTCCTCGTTCTGCGGGAGCTTTGCTCGGCCTAGACTTGTTATGTTGACCTCCGCGGGTTCCATCGCCTCAACCCCGTAAGCGAGAGAGAAAGGTGTGACTTTGGTCGCGCCCCAAAGGGTGGTTCTATGCGACCACATGACACCATCCAATTCGTCGGCCCAGCAGCCCTTCTTAAGGTCCAAACGCTTCTTTATGCCATCGAGAGTTATTTTGTTCGTTCCTTCTGCTTGGCCATTTCCCTGCGGGTGTCTCGGGGTTGAAGTGCTTAGTCGGATTCTCCACCAATCACAGAAGCCTCGAAACTTGTTGGAGATAAACTGCGATCCGTTGTCTGTGACAATTTCGTATGGGAGATCGTGGCGACAGATGATATTCTTCCAGACGAATCCCTGCACTTCGTTATCGGTGACATGAATAAAGGCTTCAGCTTTGACCCACTTAGTAAAGTAATCTATCATGACGAGAACAAAGCATCGTTGTCGGGAGCTCGGAGAGGGTCCAATGATATATGTAGCCCATCGCATAAATGGATAGGGTGCGGTGGTTCTTTGGAGGAGCTCGGTAAGTCAGTGGATTATGTGGGCATGTCGTTGGCACTTGTCGCAGCGACGGGCTTAGGATTCACAGTCGGCTACCATTGACGGCCAGAAGAAGCCTAAATTTTTCACTTTGAATGCTAATGCTCTCCCTCCTGAGTGGTTACTTGCTGCCCCTTTGTGAGTCTCGGCCATAACAAGGCGGGTTTCCTCGCCATGAAAGCAACGGAGCAGGACTTTGTTAGCTTTCCAGCGATAAAGGGCCCCGTTAGTGAGCACGTAATTTGTACTTTTGGTCTTGATGCGGCGAGCTAACCACTTTTCAGGAGGTAACGTGCCGTCGGCGAGGTAGGCGATGATCGGTGCTCGCCAGTCGGGAAACTCTTGGTTAGGTTGCTCGCTACGGGGTGGGTAGTTGGATTGGTCGTCGTTAATCTCGCTCGGGCCACCGTCGATATCCATTTGATCGGAGATTGAAGCGATGGACGGGCTTGGCTCTGTAACAACGGATATGCTCGGCTTATCAATCTTATGTATCGGTATGGTTCGCTTAACCTGATCGTGGAGTTTGCTGCCGAGAGCGGCGAGTGAGTCCGCGCACACCTTTTCACCCCGGGGAACTTTTCGTTAGTTTGAAGAATTCAAAGTCTTTGGTGAGGTCGTGGACAAGCTTGAGATAGGCATCCATGCGCTCGTTTCAGACGTCATAGTCCCCGTGGTACTGGCTAGAGACGAGTTGTGAGTCGCAGTAAGCGCTTGTTGGGGCCAAATATGGCCCGCTAGCTGAGACTAATGGGCTCGAGCGATAAGAGTTGATAATGGGCCACTGTAAGCCCATTGGCAATTAATCTTTTGAGAAAAGAGTTAAAAAGAAGCCGGAGGCTGTTTGCTAAGGAAGAAACGTTAACAAAATAGGTCACGGGAAAGAGCTTCGGACCTCATTCGCAAAGAGCTAACATGAGTAGTTCATGCTGGATGAGGACCCGGTCAGAAGGAGACTGTTGAGAATCCCCCAACTCACGGAGCAAATCTCAGAGGTTGGTTAGGATCAGTCAAACGTGGCTTGAGGCTATTTCAAGAGAAGCAAGATGAAGAAGAAGGGATCCTCTCTCGATTCATTCATTCTACCATTTACGCGTATCTTAGTTCTCAAAAATATTCTCATAATTCATTGTAATCATCAGAATCATCTTTGTAATCATTCTTTACCAAAAACATTCAATACAATCATATTCATTCTACAAGTTCTTAACGGGATTCAGCCCATGTTATCTTTTCTCCAATCTTAATCTGATCTAAAATTAGGAGGTGAGTTTTATCCCTCACATTTTGGCGCCGTGTGTGGGGACGAGATAATTGAATCCTTTACTCCGTTACTTGAGAATGGATCCATCCAACCAGGCAATGAACCCATCTATCCCTGATCCCGTGATCCAGATCGACGGCTCACCAAACAGAAGAGACTCGGATCTTCAGGACCCAGAGCCTTGATCCGCCAATCACCGATCTGAGAAACAGCCTCTGGCTAATGCTCAACCGAACCAGACCATCACTGGGATAACTAACCCCAGATCTTCCAGTGGAAACAACTCTGGGGTTACAGCACCCGAGAACCCTCAGCGTCAACCCGCTTTGAACCAATCAGAGGCTCAGCTATCTGAGATGCGTCAAATGATGGTGCAGTTAGTAGACAGACCTCAGAAGAATGAGCGTACGTTGCAACAGCTAACTGCTCGGCAGCAACGATTTGAAGAAGTAACCAGATCTTTGTCCGCAACAACCCAGCCACTGCAACGCCAGGACTCGGGAATCACTTTCCGAGATCGGTTATCTGATCCCGCGTTCCCTCGCGGACGTCTAGATTTTTCCCCTGATAGCACTGCCCCAAATGGGCAGGAGTCTGTTCTCCAGACACCTCACGCTGGAACAGCTCCTACATTTAACCCACCCGTAGCCAGCGTTATGGGGAGCAACGTTGTGACAACCAGCTCTGCGCCCAACCGGGTTACTGAGCAGAGCAAACATTTGCCACCTCCGCCACCTGTTTTCAGGTCCGGAGAAGGAATATCTTTCCCTCCTAGGGGAAGAGCACCAACTTCGACTTATCAAACTTTGAGCGCGATCCCGTATCAGGATCATCACCAGAGGACGGAAGCTGATCCCACAGCTCAACTTACTGGTCGCATCCCTCAAAACAACCCAAGAGCTAGTGAGCGATTTAGCCCACCGAATGCCTGGGAGAATAACCAGGCTCGACTCCGACATGAACCTCCCTGTCAGATTAGTAACGACGACCCAATTATCCTTCCTCTAGAGGGACCCGAGGCCATCCGCCGATATATGCAGCAAACTCACGCAGCTCTCCAAAAGTTGAATGGTCAAGTCCACAAAGCAACAAGCTCAGCTCCCGAAATTGAGAGCTTGATTGAGGAAACCCGTGGGACCCCATTCACAGACAGAATCGCTAGCTCTTACATAAGAGATACCCGAAAAATTAGAATTCCCGAATATGATAGAAACTCAGATCCTAAGGCTCATTTGAGAGCCTTCCGACTAGCTATCGTGAAAGCTCATTTTACGAGAGAAGAATGTGAGGCAGGTTACTGCAGGACATTCGCCGAAAACCTAGTCGGAACAGCTCTCGTATGGTTTTCTAGCCTCGAGCCAAACTCAATAGATAATTTCGACCAGCTCACCAATGCCTTCATGAAGCAGTACTCGACCCATATCCTAAAGCAAGCTTCCGAGGCCGAACTCTGGAAAATCAGTCAAGGAATGGGAGACTCATTACGGGTCTATATCAAAAAATTCAGAGCGGTGAGAACTAAGCTCTTGAATCCCAACGACCAAGTTGCCATCAAAGCCCTTAGAAGAGGCCTCTGGTAAAAATCGGAATTCTGGTCTGAGCTATCGCTCAATCCTCCCCCAACTATCGATGATGCTCTTCACAAAGCATCTAGATATATTACCTTGGAAGAGGAAACGGCTGCACTAGATAAAATCCATAAGAAATCTCAAAATCACCCGAAAGGTGAAACCTCAGAAGCAAAAGGATCTTCTAAAAAGGGGAGTTTCTGAAATAATCAGACCTAGGGAGAACATTCTTATGCAGTCGAGGAAGTCCAAAGGAAAAACCTGTTGCCGCGACAAGCAAAACCCCCTGGTCGAAGGGCTACGATGAGAACAAACACTGCTCTTATCACGATCGAAAAGGACACTCAACCGAGGAATGTTGGGACCTCCAACGACAGTTGGCAGCTAAATTCGTAGCTGGAGAGCTAAAGGACGTGGAACTCAAAAACCACCACCCTACCAGAAAAGTGGTCCCAGAGATACCTCTCCAAAACGCGAAAGTTCACCTGAGAAGGAGACAGACTCGCCACCGCCAGCTCCCAAGAAAAGAGTCGACATGATTCTTGGGAAATTTCCCCAGGGAAAAGGCCTACAAATCGAGGCCCTTCTGAGCAAACCACCACCTCAATCGAGCCCCAGTTCGAGGGTGGATTATATCCCCAGAGGGTCCAATATATGTCAAGACTCCGTTAATTCCATCAAAAGGCACGTACGGAAGGCTGTGTCTAATACTCAGTCTAAGCCTCCCAACCCTGAATCCAATACTAAGATGTCCTTTTGGGAGAGCGAGACATCAGACCTAGACAGGCCGCACGATGACGCTTTAATTGTCACCTTTGAACATCGCAGGCTACAAAGTGCCTAAGCTGATGGTAGACACTGGGAGCTCTGTCGATCTTATTTTCTATAACGACTTGAAAGGGATGGAAATAGACGACTACGAAATTATTGGTCAGAAAGCTAACCTCGTAGGCTTCTCCAGAGAAACAGTTACCTCCCTGGGAACCATTAAGCCTCCGAGCTACCTGTATCGATCAGGTCAATGTCCATTTTCTCGAGGGTGCTGAGGAAAATGATGTCCACCGAGCTACCTGTATCGATTAGGACTTTTGTTACTTCGCATTCCCCATTCCCGACCTCCACCAGAAAAGGATTGTTTTGTGGCATGTGGACACCGACGGCATCCGCGGACGAGAAAGTAATATGTGGACTGTCTTCCAGTTTAGACGAAAATGATGTCCACCAAGCTACCTGTATCGATCAGGGCTTTTGTTACTTCACATTCCCCAATCCCGAACACCACCAGAAAAGGATCGTTTTGTGGCATGTGCACAACGACGGCATCCGCGGACAAAAAAGTAATAGGTGGACTGTCTTCCGGTTTAGATGGACACTTTTTGGAAGCGACAGCCTGACGTTGGTGAGCTTTTACTGATCGGACCGAGTCTCCACATGGAGGGGGGAGCCGCCCATAATAACGTTTAATCGAGTGACGTGCGCAGTGCTCGCATCTGGGAAGACTTGACACCAGTGGTATGAGCTTTCTTTTGATCGAGTAATTGCCGTAAATCTAGTGCCTTCAAATTTTCTAACGTGTGTTGCAGGTCATCGGTTATATCTCGAGGAACGTCAGTCGAGGTAGTGCTGGGGCTGTGATATCACTCAAATGTTTAACCCTAAGAAGTGAATTACTCTCTCAAATAAGAGGTTCAATTGTAGTACTTAGGGATCAAATTCACGGGGTGCTAGGGAACCTAAAAGATCTAATAGTTATATGATTAAGCTAGGCTTATAGATATTAATGCAGTAAATAAATAAAGTAAAGCAGTAAACAAGATGAACAAGATAATTGTTCAGCTTGGCAAGGAGTTGTTTATGGAAGGATGGTTGCTAGATCTAGGGTTTCTATTCAGGTAATCAGGATTATAATGCTATAGATGCCTAACAAGTTGCATGCATGATATATAAGAACTTCAATTCTTAGAAAAATCTATAGCTATCGCTAGTTAGACTCGTCCATTGATCTGAATGCCGACAGTATCGACCGATGTTGCTATCGCAGTGTCGATCGATATGTGTTTTCGTCGATCGATTACTCTATAGGAGTATCGATCGATATAGCATCGGATCGAATCGAAACTGTGTTCACAAAGATCATAAGGCCGGCTATCGCTGGTGCCTAAGATCTGAGTTTGTGCAAGATGATATCAGGATGAAGATTAATAAATTAAACTATTCCAGTTCATGATTCTAGTTCATGACTCTAGAAACAAGCATTAAGAACATCCTAACAATGAATATCACAACTTAGCAATCTATAGTTGGGGCTAATCCCACAACCTATCTGAACCCTAAATCCAACAGGTGGATCTATTCAGACATGAAGTTTGTCACAAAATCATAGATGAATAGATAAGAAATTGCAATAGATATAAAACCAAAACCAATGGAGTTACAGGAGGAATCTGATAGGATTTCCTCCCTTCTCTCCTAACAAAGAATAATGAATCAAAGAAAGCTTAGATAGCATGTAGCTGTCAACAATGGCTTATAAATATCGTAACTAGGGTTTCTGGTCGTCAAGGGTATTTTGGTAACTTGTGGGCTTCAGTCGGTTATGAAATATAATTCAGCCCACGTTCTGGCATTCATATCGACCGATATGAAGTGTCTCCCATCGATCGACATGCACATATCTTCTCGACAACCTTCTCTCGCGAGGCAGACTGACCACTCTTCAGGAAAACGGGCATAACTTCTGATCTAACCGTTGGATTGACCTCAAACCGGTGGCATTGGAAAGCTAACTCAAAGCTCTATCTTGTGTCACAAGATGGGATATATCGCACCATGGGGAGGTCTCCATCCATATCTAAACATCTGACGCGTCTGTGCAGTTCTGCACTTAAAGGCTCCAAAAGACACCAAAATCACAATATTTCTCCAGGACGTACCTGAACCTGTAAATACTCTAAATAGACTCCAAAACATATATAATTGTCATAAAAAAATATCAATACCATGACTAAAAGTGGGTCAAAATCATGGTATATCAGGCTTCCCTACTTTCGTGCTTTCTTCGTGTTAAGTCGATCTCGAAGGTCGGTAGAGTGTGTACCTTTGCGACGGGCGTTGAGATATGCTCAGAGGTTAGAAGATCCGGTGTCATCGTCCGATGATAGTTCCCTTTGAGAGAGGATGACTTGGATCCGTTTCCTATTCTTGGGTTGTTCCTCGTCAGCATCTTAATCATCTCGGGGATGACCCGCAGCGTTTTCGTCGTCGGACGCGCCCGGGTGAGCTTCTCCCTCACGACGGAGCTTATCAGCCGTCGGGGTTTCTACGGGTTGCATCGGCTGGTTGGCCGGAGTCGGTGTAGGGTTGGTGTTGAAGAGGAACCGGCAGACCGAAGTGATGTCTCTGACTGCTTCTTCGGGTGGTGAAAAGATGGCGGCGATGGCCGCGAGCTGGGCGTTTGTCTCTTTCTAGGCTTCGTCTTGTTGAGCAAGGCGGGCCATGACGGAGTCCATGAAGTTCTCGAGAGTCGGGGCAACCAGGGTCTCCTCCGGCTGGTTCCCGGAAGAGTCTTCTCTGTTAGCCATGTTCGTCACCCTACTTCGTAATGCCCCACGGTGGGCGTCAACTGTTTGAACCAAGTTTGGTGATAACAAGTAAATGATCGACGGAAACTCGTCGGTGAGTTATTACGAAGGTGCAAACAAATGATTAGAACAAAGAACCAGTTTATTGATTGAAGAGAAAGTGGATACAAAGAAGACACCGGTGCTCGGGAGCTACGGGGTTGTACGGACATGTCTAAAAGGAACAAGATAAATAAAGCACTAGTTTTGCTGCCACCTAGCCAGTCTATTTTCGGATCCTTTCTAAGTTTGGTATCTCCTCGCCTTTATAGGTGGTCATACGGACAACCCTAATGGGCTGTCTCCTTTGCCCCATGGGCTTCTAAACGAGCCGAATCCGCTTGCTCGGTACGGAACGATGACGTGTACCCGTCCCAAATTCCTTATCGCCTTGCGGACACGAGCTCTCCTTGCTTACTCGGGCCGAGTAACGGGCCGCAGCCGTTATTCGATGGGCCTTGATGGTAGGATATAAATCCATCCTTTACAGCTGCCAGACATAAAACTCATCGACGGCAACCGCTATTCTCTCTTTCACAAATATTAATTAAAAATGACCAGTCTTCATCAAAATCCCTAGAATCTTTTAGCAAAAAATAATAAATGTATAATTGCTCTATGGACGGCAACATTCTCCGGATTGGAGCAGTCTCTAATAAATAATCACTGCGCGTAACAATAACCATTTGACCAAAGTTGAATAATGGAGTCTGTAATCAGTAATCACCGTCCCGCGAGCTCTGAATCGACCGAACTTGAAGAATGGAGTGGTCGATTTACCTCTCTCGGTAGCAGTGGAGGAAGGGTCGAACCCGAGCTTGGAGTAGAAGATGGACTCAAACATGATTTAATGAGTCTTTTTTTTTTTTTTAATATAAACTAGATCTCAATCCGCGCAATCGCGCGGATATTTGTATTTGTTTTTATTTATTTTTATATAAACACTTTTTTTTACTTCTAAATTGGTATTATATTATATAAGGTGTTTATATCTAAAATGATCATTAATTATTATATAATATAGATTAATTATTATTAGAAAATGATGATTTTGTTATTTTTAAAAATAAACTATATAATTTTAAAGTTAACATCAAAAATATATAAATATTAATTTATACTATTACAATATTAAATTATATAAATTTAATTTAAACATGTATTTTATTATAATATCTATAAATCCAATGGATCATCTAATTTTTATTAGCCCAATAAATATTTCTATTAAGCTCAATAAGTGTTATTAGTGAATCTAATGAATGTTATTAATGATTGAATAATATAATGTCATAAATTCTATTAGATGGTCCATTTTAAAATATCACACATCAAGTGAAATCATGACTTCTCTTTTAATATATAAGATGGCAAAACTGTGAACTTTTTTGTTGCTTAGGGGTTACAAGGATTTTTACAAGACTTTTGCATAGGGTCAGAAAAGTGTAGGTGATCCTCTTTGCAAAATTATAACTTGTTATGACCAACCTCCAAATTAACAACTTATCTACGACCTAGTCTCCCAAATTTGTTGAAGAGAGCACTACTACGAACTATGTTGTTAACCCAAATCAGACAACAACACCTATAAATATGTACACAATAGTTTCAACACACAATATCTTCCACATTATCTTCTCTTTCTTATATGTCATATTCTCTCTGTTCTATTTAATAATTCAATACACTCATTTTAACAGTCTATAATATTTTATTTAATAAAATTCAATATCATATCTTACCCTTTTTATTTTCATATTTTTAAGTATTTTTATGTTTATGTTAATAATAATTATTGACTAAAATTAAATTACAGTACTTAAAAGTTAAATGAATGTTTAAATGCTTGAGATAGGAAAGATAAAAATGAGGGTTTATGAGAGTTTAAGTAGAAAATTCTTGCTCAGTTTGTATCCAAATTAAATTATAAGTCTCTATTTATAAAGTTTTAAACTGATAAAATATCTTCTATTTTATTAAAATACATAATTCTATATATAATAACTGAATCAAATACTGTAGATGAAAAAAAAACTCAGCACCAAGCACCATTAACAAAATAAAACCGCATCACCAAAAGGTTTTTCTCAATTAATGGCGTAGTGTCATGTGGAGAACCTCTCTCTTTTATGCAACAAAAATTAACTAGTTCAATTCATTCAACATTTTTAATTCCACCTTATTTTAACCAATTATTCAACACCCAATTGTATTTAATCTACTGTTGAAAATGGAAATTCAAACAACCCATTGTATATTGTCTAAAGCCGCAATGTCTTAAGAGGAATTGTGATTAAAGCAAGACAAAAAGAAGAAGAGTCGTAACATGAGTTTTTGTACACATTAGTAAGGCATGCCTTTTTAAGAGTTGGGCGAAAAATCCGAACCTGAAAAACCTAACCGAATCTGATAAAAAAAGTACTGAACTTAAATTAAAACTTGTTAAATATCTGAACAAGTTTAAAATTTTGGTATGTAGACAATCGAAACCAAATCTAATCCGAGCTCAAATATTTTTGTAGCAGAACCAGATTTATATACATAAATATATTAGCTATTTAAGATTCAACATCCAAAAATGTATCCAAAAGATGTAAGACATTTTGCAGTTATAGGTTCTTATCACCAACATATATCTATAATATTATATGAGTTTCTTTACGTGTCGTATTTACCTTAATTCTCATGATGATTAATTACGAAAGTATCCTTAGTGAATTTAAAATATTACATTTGATTACCATTATTAAAAAAAAAATTATTTGATAGTTTATGTTATTTTAGCTTAGTTTCTTTTTTTATTTTTTCTAATAACAAATATATATAGAAAGGAAAATTTAGAAATATTTAAAAAAAAAATTTAATAATATTGATATATTATGGGATTTTATAAATAAGAAAGTTAATAAAAATGTTGATATTAACAAAAATCATAAAATAAAAATATATTCTCTTATAGTAATATTTTTTATTAATTTTGTACATATAATTATGGATACCTAAAAACATATTAAAATAAAAATAAAAATAATAAATAATTTAACTGTTTATTTCATTTGTAAAATATATATATATATATTCTTGAGATTCAAAATATTATATCTATCCTCATTTATGTATTTTTTAATCAATCCCTACTTAACCTTAGTTTGTCTATTTGATTCTTAAAAAACATTAAGTTATACGAAATTTCAATAAAATATCTACTATGAATAAAAGAGGCAAATAAAGCCAAATGAGCCTGTCCACGTGGGCAGAAATATTCACCCAATCAAAAGGCTCTAAATTTCCACGTCAACCCGCTTTGTGCCTGAGAAATCAAATAACTAATTGGTTTGTCTATGCGAAATCGAGATGTGAATGGAAAGTATTCTAATATACCCCATTTGGAAAATAACTATTCTAACTACCCCACCATTTTTCTCACTGCCCCACTTTTTTTTTTGTTCGTAGTAGTTTCTAGTAATTCAAGGTAGTTTGTTTTTTGTTCATAGTAGTTTTCTAGTAATTTAAAGTAGTTTCTAGTAATTCATAGTAATTCAAAGTAGTTTCTAGTAATTCATATTACACATAATACTGATTCATTAAGGGTTGTTGGTTTTATAACCATACTTAGACTTTGAACAAAAAAAAAAAATCAAAGTTAAGATGGGTTAAAATAGAATGAAGATGGTAGTGACTGGGGCAATCTAGAATTTAGTCCGATGTGAATTCGGCCTGGTTTTTCACGACAATCAAGCGTTTCACCTTTCTCTCTCACTCTCACAAACAACAAAAAAAGCACAACATCTACAATCCATCTTCGATCTCCCTTCTCTCTCACTACTCTGAAAACTCATTTTTCCAGGTTTACAGTCATACGCTCGCCCTCTCTCCTCTCCCTCGCCACCGTCTCCGGTCTCCTCCGAGAAATCGATGAGATTCTCTCCACCGATGAGACTTCTGCCACTGTTCTTCCGCCGTCCATCATACCATGTACACCAGATTCGAGGCTCTCACCGACGCCTCTTTCCCTCTCGGCTCTCAACCCGTCGGACCCTTCGCTCCGAGCTGTTACATTTGGATCCGAAGATTGTCGGTTTAGTGAAGTCGGTGTTACGCTCGGCCTCGACGGAGTTACAATAACAGGCGGGAGACTCTCTGTTGTGCTCGCCGGCGGCTGAGGAACAACCGGAGCTCCAGATTGAGCGGTTTTAATAATCTGACTCTGTTCTATCTGAGGAGATGAGGTTGTTGAGTGAACCGGTCTGCATCTAAATATTTGATCTTGATCGTAACGGAGATCGAGGGAGGAGGCAGCAAAGGCAAGGCAGTTTTGGACTCCATGAATCTGAATCCTCGGATTTTCATCAATGGAACGCTCAACACCGTTGACGACATTGTCAGCGAAGCGTTTGATTTCTTTGCCAGGTAATTAATCTCTCTCAAATCGCATATTTATATGAAACGTCGATGAAAGACTTTTCTAATTGAGCGTTTGGGTCATTCATTACATTTGCAGTGAAACATTCAATACTCTCAAAATCGTTGGAGGATCGGATAACAGGCCACAAGAGCTAGCAAAAGTGAGTTTAATAGATTTTGGTTTATGTTCGTTTTAGGGTCATCGCTATTGATTAACTTGGGTAAGCTAGCAACTTGCACTCTTTGTAGGTTCCAAAGGACTCATTTTGACTTTATAATATGGTGGTTCTCTCTTTTTTTTTGGTTCTTCTAGGTGGGGTGGATCACAGAAGGTACAGTATCATTTGAATCTTTCTCAGTTTTGCTTTATATTATATATGGAGTTGCGTCACCTGTAATGAAATTGTTTTGTGCCTGACTTTAACAATGCAGAAACAGAGGCATGTTTTATAGACTCATTTGAGGAATGGCGTAAATCCAAGAATCTCAGTAACTTTATTCTGTTAGGGCACTCTTTTGGTGGTTATGTTTCTGCTAAATACGCTATTAAGGTGAATTTTCTCTACATCTGTGGTATAACTTTCAATGTGTAAAAGGTGACAGTTTGTAACTTATATGGTTTATAACTTTTCAGCATCCTGAGCATGTTCAACACTTGGTTCTGGTGAGATCTGCTGGATTCACTGCAGAATCGGATCCCAAGTCAGAATGGCTCACTAAGTTCAGAGCAACGTGGAAAGGTGCAGTCCTGAATCATTTATGGGAGTCTAACTTCACTCCTCAGAAGCTGGTTAGGTATGCTCTTATAATATTTTCATGTTCACACCTATATAATGCTCTTATAATATTATTCTAAATATGTTTCTGGTGCAGAGGATCAGGTTCTTGGGGTCCAAGTCTTGTAAACCGGTATACAAGTACAAGATTTGGTGCAAATTCTGAGGGAACTGAGCTAACAGATGAGAAATCCAGATTTCTTACCAGTGAGTAATTCTTTCCTTAAGTTCCATAGAGGATGATGAATGCATAGCTTATAGTGATGGTTTGATTTTCAGATTATGTGTATCATACATTAGCTGCAAAGGCTAGTGGAGAGCTGTGCTTGAAATACATCTTCTCCTTTGGAGCATTTGTATCATACATTGTATGAGCATTTACAAAGGTTTGTCCCACCAACTCTGATGAGAAAAATCATTATGAGGTGGAGTGTTTACATAAGTCAAAGTTCAATGACTGTTTCTTCTTGTGCAGTGCCAACAACTTTTATATATGGAATGAATGATTGGATGAACTATCAAGGCGCAGTGGAAGCGAGGAAACACATGAAGGTCCCTTGCGAAATCATTCGTGTTCCACAGGTTAATCTCTATAATAGATACGCTTTAGTTTTCAGTTAAGAGGGCAGTATTGAGAGAAGAAGATGCTTATGTGAAATTTTGCTTGATAAAAAACTGTTTTGCAGGGTGGCCATTTTGTGTTCATAGACAACCCATCTGGTTTTCATTCTGCAGTGCTTTATGCTTGCCGTAAGCATTTATCTGAAGACCAAGACTCCTCTCATGAAGAACAACTCCCAGATGGTTTACGATTGGTTTAGTTGTACTATGTTGTTCTTTTACATTTCAACTTTTTATTATATATGTACAAAAGAATATAAGAGAACATCAAAAAAGAAAGAAGGAATTATTATGTGCTCATTCTTTTTCCATTTCAATTTTCTTAAAAAGAGAACTTGCTCAATAAGAGGTCTCTTGGTGGTGTAAGGTGTTCTTACGGAGGAAAGATGGTTGATTTGAAAGGAGAGAGTCCTGGTTCGGTGATGAGGAAGAGATGTGTTGTGCCGGCGAGTTCAAAGTTAGATTTACTTCAAAAGAAATCTAAGAAAAGGATGATGCCATAGAGGTAAATCTCTGAATTTGCAGTATAACATGTTCCTCTGTTTCTGGAAAGGTGGAACGCATATGGAATCGATATATTTCTGAATCTTCACTTTGTGTATTTTTATGATAATAGGTCTATGGAAACAACGTTGAGATCCAAGCTTTAGCAGAAATGTATAATAGGCATATCCACATTTACTCATATAGAACATGTGCAACTTCGATTTGACTTTGGGAAAAAAAAGTTCTTTATGATCTTTATCGAAATGTATGTCAGCTAATGTTTTTCATTTCATATAGAGCCTATTAACATATTTCAAGGGAGATACAACACCAATACACCTCCTACAAGGCTGAGTTACCACTATGGGAATCATTACAATTCGTTGGTTGATCCACACCGGTTGACAGTTGGTGGTGCTGGACTTGGATTTAGTAGCCTGACTGGGGTACGTATGGTTTCTTCTCTTTCTTTATTCAACTGTGCAAAAGAAGGTAACTCAAATTAGAAAGGTATCATATCTTTGTTTTTTCTCTCATCATATTTCTTCCTTTGATTCCAGAGACATGTGGACGGGGAGCAGATGAAAGCTGCTATAAAGGCTCAGCAAGAACATTAGATTGATAATGCAAGTAACCCATATCATTTATAATCCACCAATCTGTCTTGAGTGTGTGATTGCTTACGTATCTGTCTTTGTTTCAGGCGCTCATAGCAGAAGGGAGATATTACTCTGACCTTGAGCTTACCGAGAAAGAAATAGAACGCTCTGTAATTGAAGCTTCTCGTGCTGAGTGTCTTATGGAACGGTCTAAGCCACGAATTGGTCCCAAGGAATCATCCACCTCTAATGCTGAGACGTCCTCTTCTGGAGCTAGTGAGTTATCTTTCTATTGAATCCTCTTCACCTAGAACACACTTTAGAAGAAGCATACTGAGACAAAATAAAATTCTTTGAGCAGGAACTTTGGCGGTAAAAGAGAAGACGGTGCTGAGCAGCAGCATTGAGATGGTTTTGTCGATGGGGTTTAGCTACATGCAGGCCATGGAAGCTTATAGCATCTTTGGGGATGACGTTGACTCTATGGTCTGCTATGTACTGGAGACGAGCTGTGTCAGCAACAACCGACGCAAAGGCAAAGCCACGGAATAGAGAATGTAACATAAGTTGTTCTGTATCGATATATAGAACTACCAATGTTTGGGCGATTAGACACCCTTATCAAAATAATGAATAAACTTCTGCATCTTGGCATGTATTTGCATGTTTGTGGCTTCTGTACTCATTTATTCTATTAGTTGAATAAGAAAAAAAACGTTCTGGAAAGATCTAGGTAATGGAGGGAGGATTAACGTTTGGAAAGATAATTGGATGCTTACAACACCAACCATGATCAAGGCACCTTATTTGTATGGTAAAAGTCTCTTCATTGGTAGAACCACTGAATGGGATCATCAAAATTTTTTCTACATCCTTTCGATGCTTTCCATGTTAAGTTATTGTGTCCGTCCTGTACAGGAGCGCAAGATAACATTACATGAATCCACACAAGTAGGGAGTTTTCTGTTAAGTCGGGTTATTACTTGCTGCAATGCCAAAAAAGGCTAATCTTCTCTTTTAGTGATTCCTCTCAAACTATATTTCAGTAAAGCTTATTCCAAACATTAACATTTTGGTTGGAAAGCTATTTCATGATGTACTTCCAGTGGCCACCAAAGGTTGAACATAAGATGCTTATTACTAATGGTATATGTCCGAAATGTATGGGATAAATTCAAATATTTTATTTTTATAGTATTATTAAAATAAATTTAGTTTTATTGTATCAAAAATATATGAAACTATTAAAACATGACAAATAAACAAAATTATTTACAACCATAGAGAAGTTGACAACTAAGCAAATTTGCTTCTCAAATAATTGTATAGATATATGAATTATTAATTTATACACTTAAGATTTTGGTAAATATATTATCTTATTAGTTATTAGTTTAAATATAATCTATATATATATATATGTTATCATCAACCAAACTTCTATTGACTTTAGCCTTCCCCACCAAAGCAACCAACTGTAAATAATATGCTATAACCACCACGTAAGCCATATGATACAACTTTTACATATAAATATATATTTTCCACAGTTTGGCATATTGGGTTTCTTCTGACCATTTTGTCCACATTCAGCGACAATTATTGGAAGGCCGGCTCTCCAACAACTATCACCCAACTGATCATAGATTTTTAATCGAAGGAGATTCATACGAATTCTTGGGATTTTCCATCGTATCAAATCACCGTGAACGAAAATTAACACAATGCCCATATTACATCCAGATCGACCAAGAGACGACAATGGCAAATGTTACTGACATAAGTGATTGGACTATCTTATTTAAATATGTATCCATATGCGTCTAAGGTATTCTACAATTTATCTTTTAAACAAAACGTAAAAAAAAAAACATGTCCCCTAGGAAATACGAACACCAAATCAAAAAATTAAAAAGTGGGAATAAGTTATTGGATCAACAAAACTTTGAACATAATTTTCTATCCAACATATTTTAATAAAAAATATATAGAATTTTCACATAGTATGACTCTCTAATACTCTTGCTATCTAATCTAAGGAGTTTGTTTATAAGTTGATAGTTTGTGAAGATAATTATATCTCCATATAACTTTTCCAGAAAACAAACCATTAAAATTTGGTAAATAATGCAATATAAAATACATCACATATTATTCCACTACCACTTTTAAAACATAATAAGTTACAACATTAATATATGTTGAATGTTAAAGAAGTTACAGATTAATAAACATAACTTGGACTTCAAAAAAATTATAATTTTTAGAACAACATTAAAATAAAATAAAAAACACATGGTCAACAAAAATCTAAAAATGAATCAGATCAACAAAAAATTTCAGATTCTTTTGGGAAGCCGGAAATTGAAAGACAATAAACCCGGCCGTAGCCCGGGAAAAGATTCTAGTATTTATAAATTTAAGATAACAACCAACCTAAATGAAAAATAAAAATTTTAAAAATAATAATATGTAGAGAAATAAAATAATATGGTTGAATTCAAAGAAATTGATGCAATCTAATATACACAAGTGTTAACTAAACCGACTAGATATTACATATAAAAATCACATGATTAATTAAAAAATATTATATTATACATATTAATATTGAAATTATTTAAACTGAAAATAAAAAAAAATCAACTATTATACAATATTTATTTAATATATTTATATATGTGCATGAGCACGAAAGAATTACTTTATTTGAAAATATATATAAAAATAGTGAAAAGTAAATACCTAATCACAATTCACTCTAATAGGCAATTTTTTTTGTCACCAAAAGGACCGTCAAGAAAAAAAATGACCAAATGAGGTTTTATTAAAGAGGAAATAGACCATAATAACTATGTCTTTATAAATATAAAAAATAATAAAAAAATTCTATAGTTTCGAATTATATGTTTTCAAACTCTAACTTTTAAATTCACTTTTGTTTTTGAAATTCGTAAAATGCTTTTTGAAACTATTTAATTGTTTTTTGAATTTTTATATTTATTTCTTATTAATGAAAAATTTAACCATAAAACATCACTTCTTAACTTTAAACTCAGTCTAGATTAGTTAATCTTAGGGTTATAAGTGTATATTTACATTTTAATAAAAACATATTTTGGTCGTTCTCTTTGTTGGGGCTCTTTCAGTTAAAAGAACAAAAAATAAGTTAGCTTAGGGAATTTCTAAATATCTAAAGTAGATTAAAAAAATACTCAAAATACCAAAAATACTTAATATATCTATTGATGCTTCATCGAAATATTCAAGTTAAACCAATTTTTATGTCAATTTTACGTATTTTGGCATACATTACTCAAATTTATATTTTGAGAAATTTGAAGTATGCATGAGTTTTAAATATTTTAAAATAATTTAAATGGGTTATTCGAACCCAGAAATATTCGAATCGAACCAAACCAAAATTTATAAAAATCCAATTGAGGTTAAAATATTTAACCCAAAACCCGGAACTAAGCGCTTTATGGATGATTTGTTGATTATTAATAAACAAATCATAAATATTTGCAGTAGCCTCAAAAGTGTTTGTAGTATATCCCAAACATATTTAGCTGATTTACATATGTGTATTAAATTCAAATTGCTTTCCATATACGTAACTTGAGATTGTATCTAATACTTTCGCGTTAAACTTTAAAAAATTTCTTTGTTGCAGTCCACTTTATTTTAGGTTTAGGTGTCTTCCAGCCATCTTCTAGCTTCACACATGGTTCTTCCCTTTCACAATGAACAACCGTCGATATGTCTTTTTAATACCCATAATTTACATAATTCGGCATCAACATATTATGTGCCAAATTGACATATTCTCTTCTTAGAATTTCACCTTTTGTTCAAAACCCTCCTTCGTATAGATGTTTCGCTCAATACCAATTGTAAAATCAAGATTCAAGGAAAACAACAGGCACACAAACTAATTCCAAGATCATGATCTTTCAAACAATCTCTTACAAACTTGCATGTTGTGAATTACAGAACGATGTCACATAGAACTTGACCCATATCAATTCCTACTCTATACACCTTACTTGACTCAACACATGTTAATAAAATCTCTTAAATTACTCAGTTATGAAACTTTAGAACCCTTTGTGTTTTCCCTCGAAAATTGCAGCATCAAAAGATCTAACCTATAATTATAGATAAAAACCAAGTTATATATCAAATAATTTTTTATTTATTATAATATTTCCTATTTTTAGGATCAACAAATCATCCAACTGTGATTGGGTAAATGGCTTATTAATGTCCACACTACAAAGACGGAGAAAATACATATCCAAACTATATTAGCGTGCCAAAACATTTCTCAACTAAAGAAATACTTGAATTTCATACCCACATTTACTCCAAACAATTTTAACATGCCTTATAACTAACACGTGTAAGTTCATTCTAAAATGCATTGAATTATTTTTTCGATTTATTATATTCTAGTTTCTATCATTTTATCTATTTTTAAATTACCTAAAATAATTAAAATTATCAAGTTGACCTTATTTATAATTTCAAATTGGATATAAAATTTAATATATGTAAATATATAAAATAAAAAAAATTATCAATAAAATATATTTAATACTATAAATATACTGTTACTAGTTAATATTAAATTATCAATTAACAATTAAAATATTTGCTACAAAAACTTTTAATCAATGTAAAACAACATAAAAAAAGTATCATAATTGAAAGCTTAATTTAAAGTTACTAAAGTGCTTAAAATTTATAGAACACCTTTTTACAGTTTCTTAGGTTATTTTACTGCAAAGATTATTATTTCTTTGCGTAGTAAATATGATATAAATTAAATTAAAAATTTGTAATTTTATTTGCAGATTTTAATTTAATTATTAAAATTAATTAGAAAATATCTGATATTAATTTTTTTTTCAAAATTATTATACCAATATATTAATCTATTAAGTTTTTTCGTCATCCGTTAGTGATTTTCAATTTTTGATGTAGGAAACAAAAGGTGGAATCATATCGAGTTAAAAAGCTACCAAAACCCATGTTCTAATTTGGGCTAAATCTCCATTGTCTCAAATCTGATTTGATTATAACATAAACTAGATATTGACCCGCGCAGTTGCGCGGAATTATTATATTTATATTATCATTGATATTTTAAATTAAAATTTTATGAGTTTTATAAACTTTAGTTTTTGTCAAGATTGTATTTTTTGAATTTTTTTTTGTTTGATTCTTGTTTGGTTGTGAGTTTTGGTTTTAGTTCAAGAAATATAATGCTACTGATAATTCATTAATAATCTCTGGTTCAAAAAATATAATATTTATATCAAATTTTATGTTTTAAAATTATAATTTGATGATATTTATAGACTTTGGTTCGCTTCAAGATTGTATTTTAAATTTTTTTTATGATTCGATTGTGAGTTTTAATTTTCAGCTCAAAAATATAGTGCAACTGAGAATTCATCAATAATCTTCCATACACCAACTTGAAGATGCTTCTTTACGCGAAGCATAAAAGATCTTTTTAGAGGAACAATGTATGTTAACACTCTAATAAACTCATTATGATTAATAACTGATGAAAATATAAAAAAAAAATACTATGTTTTAATAGACAATATTAAACTTGGAATAAGAACAATACATAAAAAGAACTAATAATTAAATATACAATTTTATTTGCTAGAATTAGTTCCTAGGAATCGCTACCGAAAGTTGTGTTTACCCATGAATAGTTAACTTAAATTTTTATCAGCCATGCAGTTTTTTATGGTTTGAGATCCTTCAAAAAGGTTATCTCGTTCGAAGAAGCCATTGTCATTTTTAGTGCTTTGATCTTTTAAAATCGTATAAAGGCTCTTGTCGGGTTTGTTATTTTTTAGATTGTGCGAATCATAATACATATTCATTACGCTGTTTTTAGGAACAAAATATATTGTTTGTTAGGTTGTTCTATATGATGAGAACTATCAAATATTTGATTCTACCTATCTAATGCTTTTGTTAATCATATTAGTGTTTATTCATGATTCATCTAAGCTTCGGATTATTTCTGGAAATTCTGTTTCCGGTACTTTTTTGTTTGTTAGTTATAGCTTGAACCACATATATACGTGTATGAATTATATGTTTAGATGTGATAATCAAATGTATACATTTATAACTTTAATGATTAAAGCGTTTCTAATTTCTGTATGATTAAGAGAATATGGCTGGCATTGATAATAGGAGGATAAACAAAAATAATTGGAGAATGATATGTGCTGATAATTGCAGGTTTCTGAAAGTCTAAGTCATCTTTTTTTTTTTTTTTTTCAATCGCCCATCTAAACTTGATCAAGTGGTAGTCAGTCGAGTCGATTCTTCGAGGAGCATCTCTATCTGGCCGGGTCTGATCTATATGGGAACAATTATATCCTCTAGTCCTTGCTTCTTTTGCTAGTGCGTCCGCTTTACCATTCCTACTTCGGGAATATAAGACAGTCTCATATCCTCGAAGTTTTCATGTAATCTCTGAAACATTTCGATCTCTGTCATGAAAGTCGGTCAATCCTCCGGGTTAGTAGTCATGTCCACTAGGTCCGAGCAGTCCGTCTCAAACCGTATTGAAGTTATTCGTATGTCTCTCATACATTAGGTTACCCAAAATAAACCTTCCATCTCAGCATGCAAAGCTAAGAGACTCCTTCTGCACGCTCATAGTCCGTAGACTTCAGAAACCATATGATCCTTAAGACTCTACATGTTATGATCATGGACCAGACAGCTGATGGAGATGGAGATGAAGCACGTGAAGACCAACCAGCGGAAGAAGATGATGCCTTAACCATTCTTAGAGGTCCGGAACCAAGAAACTCAAGGAATCTATTGGAGGACTGATCAAAAAGTCTTTGGAGTATGAAGAACGTCTTGGAGGAAGCTTGATACTTCAAGACACACTCACCACCATTCAAACCATTTCACCATCAAGCTGATTATTATCTAGGCTAGCTAGCTATGTGTGCTCTTTTCCTATGTTTTTTTTTTGTCCCAATGGGTTTTGCAAAGATAGGTTTTTAACGAGGCCTTAGTCTAGCTAACATATCCTTTAGATGATACTCTCGGACCAACCTTATGTTATTTCTTTATTCATAGGTTTTATATTTATTTCCACATAAACTAGAGGAGTGTGTTCCTTTTGGTTTCAAAATTCTTGGAGCCTGTTCCAAGCTTTCCTATATATATGTGTGTGACGGCAACCCTAGATCTGTCAAGTCTTCTTTTATCAAAAACCTTTGTGTTTTCTTTCTCTTTTGTGTGTTGTGAGTAAACGAGTGTCTGGTGTGTAGTATCCAGTCTGTTGGTGTGTAATATCCAACATCTAAGGGTTTCAGAGAGGTGTGTCATATCTGATCTAAGCCTAGGAGCATCAAGGAGCCTTTCCGCAGCATCTTGTGTCACCAATCGATCCACAGCCTTGATAAACTTGAGTCCCTGATTCGTTTATGCAAGTATCTATCCATATCCATCCAGAGAAGCATCTTAGGAGTGTGTTACCACCCTAGGCCACTAACACTGCCATTATCGATCCATGACGCATCAATTTGACAGGTAGGAATTCGGGGTATCCAAGGGGGTATTATCTCATCTTCTGTAATAGGAGGGTCGTCATGATCCTCGTTTGCCTCATCCCTTTCACTATTCTACCCTCCAACATTCTGCCTCAAGAGACGCGTGTTGAAGAGTGTCAATCAGGAATACGACTTTTCTATTAAGATTTTGTCGTTTCTCGCCTTCCAAATGTACCAATATATCCATGGGAAGGTGTCGAATTGTGGTCTCAGTCGAGCCACCTCTTTTCTCTCCCAAAAATAAAGTTCATGTTTTGGTATATAAATGTACTCGGGAAGTAATCCGGAAGGGGCGGATAGTCTGATAAAGCCCAAACCAGCAGGGCTGGAGGGGATTCAAAAAGAAGATGATTAATCGACTCCACTCGGACAGCACATGTAGGACAACTCCTATTGGTGCCCAAGTGTCTATACGTGAGCCTCTCTGCTGTCGCCACACAGCCCGAGATAGCCTGCCACAAAAAAATGCTTCATATTATTTGTGGATTTTATCTTCCACACATGGCTCTGAAGGCTCGTAATACTCGGTTCTAGAACTTCTTCGTGTGAAAAGTTCAGCTTGGTCGACTGGAGTAGGTCATAACCGGTTTTAACTGAATACACTTCTGATTTTGTGTGGTTCCAAACATATCCATCCGGAGCATGAGACAAAGAAATTTTTATCCCAAGTACCAAAGGGATATCTTGTGAGTGAAAAAATCCTCGTAAAAGCTATATATCCCACTCCTTGGTATCATTCCTAATAAAAGACTGGACAAGAAGTTGGGGTAATCTGTAAAAAATGTGATCCGCAGGTCTAGGTGGACGAGCTACTGAGTCTGAGATCCAAGGCTCACTCCATACCTTCGTGTCTCGACCCATACCAATTGTTTTTCGTAAACCCGATATGAGAAGATATTTTGCTGCCATGATACTACGCCATTCATATGATGGTTAGTATGTTCGTCGATCATCCAAAGGAAAGGTGTGTCTGTAGTACCTTCCCTTTAAGCCATGTGCCAGTAGGGAGTTTGGGTAATGGATTTATCTCCAAAAATGTTTTGCAAGAAGTGCTATATTGAAGTCATAGAGATTTCGAAAACCTAGTCCCCCCGAATCTTTGGGGGTACATATCTCGTCCCATGTTATCCAATGTAACCCTCTGATGTTTTGTTTTGAGCTCTACCAAAAATTAGAAGTTGTACTCCTTAGTTCATCGGTAATGCCTTGTGGAATCAAGTAACACGACATTGGAAATGTCAGAACTGCTTGAGCCACAGATTTAACTTGAAATTTTTTCCCTCCTTTGGAGATGGGTCTCGATGACCAAGTGTTGACTCGCCCATTGAGCCGATCTTGTATATATGAAAACACGTTCATCTTTGAACCACCGATTTGTTCTGGTAATCCAAGGTACATCCCCTTGCCTTCTTCAGAAGAAAAGCCTAGGACTTCGTTTAAATCCTTCTTCAAAGAAAATTCCACTCGATTTCCAAAATAACATCTAAGATTTTGACGCATTTAATCTTTGTCCTGACGCCTTCCCATATGTGTCAAGAATGTCTATGATCTCCTTACATTGGCTTAATTCTGCTTTATAGAAGAAGAGATTGTCATCTGCGTAGAGGAGATGAGATATCCTTGGGCTCGCTTGCGACACACGGAGACCGATAATTTTTTTCTCCGCTTCTGCTCCATTTAAAAGTGAGGTCAAAGCCTCTGTACACAAGATAAACAAAAAGGGGGAAAGGGGGTTTCCTTGTCGCAAACCCCTACTTGGAAAGATCCGTCCTTTTGGTTGCCCATTGACTAAAACTTTATATGAGACCGACGTGACGCAATACATAATGAGGTCAACCCATCTTTCATCAAAACCCATCTTCACCTTCAAAGCTCCTAGGAACCTCCTTTCCACTCTATCATAAACTTTGCTCATATCTGTTTTAATAGCCCCAAATTCTTTCTTACACCTCTGGTTTGTTCGTAAGGCATGAAAATTCTCTTGTGCTATCCAGATGTTATTAGTAATCAAACGTTTTGCCACAAAGGTAGATTGTGTCTCTGAGATCAAGCGTGGAATAATCCTCTTAAGTCTCTTGCATAAGAGCTTAGATATAATTGTGTAGGTAACATTACAGAGACTAATAGGTCTGAACTCAGTCATGTTTCGGGGTTTCTTCTTCTTAGGTATGAGGCAAATATTCGTCTAGTTCAAAAGTGGGTCGAAACTGCATGTCGCAAATAAATCTTATACGAGTCTAATAATGTCTTGACGCATTTCATTCCAGAATTTGGAATAATTTACTAGTTAATGTCATCCGGTCCGGGTGCTTTATCTGGGTTAATCTCAAAAGGCTCTTCTAATTTCTTGTTTCGACGGTTTCTCTAAAAGTAACCTATTATTGGCATGTGATACCTTCTCTGAGATAAAAAGAAGGGAGCCGTCTACTTCTTTGGTCAGCACAGAGATAGAAAAAAGATCACAAAAGTATTAAACAACCATGTTTTCTACTTCGATTTCACTCTCTACTAACTTCTCATGCTTAGTCTTTTAAGTATTCAGATCGTATGCCATGTTATAGATACAAATATAGGCTTCGCATTTACAATAGAAATCGTCAAAAAGTTTCAACCTCTTGCATGTTCAGTCAGATAAAAATATACAATATATTAATTAATTTGAATTTGATATGTTACACATAATAATCTGAACATAAGCAAACACAGGAATGATTAGGTACGATGCAAATAATGAACTGAAGTGAAGCAATCATGGTCACTTAAATAAATTTTAGTACGTAAGATGTAATCTGAAATATTTATTGCTTAGGTTTCTTATTACATTTACACTATAAGAAAACACGTCCTTTACTAGGACGGGTTTTCCTCGTTATTTCCTAGTAAATGGCCCTTTACTAGGAAATAACGAGGAAACGTGTTTCGTCGAAAGACGTTCATCGTAAAGCCTATTTTCCTCGTAAATTTTTAGCTAATTTACGAGGAAAAGTTTCCTCGTAAAGACGTGGAAAAGGTTTCCTCGTAAGCTCCACGTAGACTTTCCTCGTAAGGGCATAGTAAACTATTTCCTCGTAACCTTGTAGTAGACTCTTCACGAGGAACTTGCTAAGAAAGTTTACGAGGAATTTACTTCGAAACTTTTACGAGGATTTTGCTTCGAAACAATTTTTTCCTATTTTAAAAAAAAAAATTATAAATTAAAATTATATATATTAAAAAAAATTAAAAAAAAATAAATAACAAAATATTTATAAATAACTAAATAATATACAATTAATAAGTTTTAAAATTCATAATATACAATTAAAAACTAAAAAAAAACTGAAAAGGATGCTGGTCTTGAAATTGGTTCACGAAGTCGTCGTCTCCAATGTTGGATGCCGGCTGTGACTGAGATGGTGGAGGCTCTTGGGATGGAAGGGCTCTGCTTTCCCGTCTCTGACGCAACACTTCCGCCAGTTGCGGGTTTCCAACCGCCACAATGTCGAGGATATTCGTGAGCGTACGCACATGACACTGCGTCGCCGACAACTCCGTCCGCAGCTGAGCATTGTCATCGGCTTGTTGGTGAACATAAGCCGATGTCACTGCGGGGACATCGTTAACCGAGCCAACCCCGATAACACGGTCCTTTTTCCTCAGAACGACCTGTAAATTAAAATATTAATAACCGAAGGAAAAAATTTAAATAAATAATAAAAATTAATATATTAAAACAAATTATTTACCTCCTCGTAAATCTTATCCACTTCAAGAGTGGATAATACGACCGGAGCCCCAGTCTGCTGAGTCAACTGGGTCTGTTCTCGTCAAGTCGGGCAGCAACCTCGTTGTAAATCTGCTCGGAAGCAGGATCTACAAACTGCCCACTGTTCCTTTGGTGGGTCCGCTCGTAAAGGTCTTTCAGAGATGGAAGAACTCCTGTCTCTTTAGCCTTTATTTTTTTTTTAATTAAATATTAATTTAGAATATTAGAATATTAAAATAAAAAAAATTAATAGTTATAAAAAAATACCATGTCTAGACGAACTCCCCCGTGAGGTTTTCGGCCCGTGGTGTGAAGTATCTTCGTGTTGCCATGCTCGTCTGTGGCCATGCGGTTCCCGGAGTTTGTATTGGACGTTCTGATCGAATCCGGCAACGTCCAATAGCTGATGAGGCCATCCCACACCGTGGTTGTGAGGCAATCGGGTTTCCCGCGCTCGTAACCGTTCACCTGATTTGAAATAATTAGAATTNAGGTTTTCGGCCCGTGGTGTGAAGTATCTTCGTGTTGCCATGCTCGTCTGTGGCCATGCGGTTCCCGGAGTTTGTATTGGACGTTCTGATCGAATCCGGCAACGTCCAATAGCTGATGAGGCCATCCCACACCGTGGTTGTGAGGCAATCGGGTTTCCCGCGCTCGTAACCGTTCACCTGATTTGAAATAATTAGAATTAAAGTCAATAATATATATTTTTAGAACTATAATTAATATATATTATAATTTTTAAATTTATACCTGAAAGTCGCCCTTCCAGTTGTAGACCATGTCGCACAATCGTGCTTTTGCCTTGGTCTCGAACTATGACTTCACCCGCTGGTGAATCCCAATAGACCAACAGTATTTTTGCTGCAACCAGAAAAAATAAAATACGGATTAGTTAAATAAAATTCATAATTTTAAATGATTAAAAATAATTTAAATTGATTTACTAAACTTACAGCGAACGATTTGAACCACGTCCTTTTGGTGTGGCTCGCCGTCAGCTTCCAGTTTGGAGCTGCATCGGGAAAGTATCCCTTGATACAGTCCGTGACGCTAGATCCGACAGCATTGTCAAGACCAAACCTGGAAAGACAGAAAATAAATCATTAATTAGAACATATATATACCATAACACTTTTTAAAAATTAATTAATAAAAAAAATTAAAAATTAAAACATACCATAATACGTTTTGGCCGTCCCGTCGGAGAGGATCTAACTCTGGCAGCCCTTCTCTGCCTGGAAGGGCCAATATATCATCCACCGTGTACACCGCAAATGGTGCGTTCGGCGGCACCTGCAAGCCAGGATGAATCCCGACCGGTGGAGGAGGAGGAGGAGGAGGAGGAGGTGGCTGCTGAGACCGGGATGCCGTAAAACCTCCCTGGGTCTCGGGAACTCCCGAAGGTGAACCACCGGGAGCTGACGAAGACGAACCGGGCCCGAATAGATCCGCATAATGAATCCCCTGATCTACAGGCCTCCTGGACTGAGCAGCAGCAACTTTGCTCTTTCTAACCATCTAAATTAAAAAAAAAACAGAAAACAAAAAACAGTTAAACAAACGTAATTTAAAATTCCTAATCGAACCACCTAATTTAAATTCCCTAAACTAACCACCTAATCTAAATTCCCTAAACTAACCACCTAATCTAATCACCAACTAGGAACTAGAGAGTACCTTAAGAGAATATGGAGAGGAACTTACTATGACTGAGAAGTCGGATTGCTCGTGTATATATAAGGAATTTTGTTTCCTCGTAAAGCTCTAGTAATATTACTAGGGCTTTACGAGGAAACAGCTATGCCCGTGTTTTCATTTCCTCGTAAGGTCCTAGTAAGGTCCTAGAAATAATAACACTAGGACTTTACGAGGAAAATCTTTACGAGGAAATAGCTATGCCCGCGTTTTTTTCCTCGTAAAGTCCTAGTAATGCTTACGAGGAAATAGCTATGCCCGTGTTTTCTATTACTAGGGCTTTACGAGGAAAGGGTTTGTAATTCCCTAAACTCGAAACCCCAAACCCCAAACCACAACTTCCTTAACTTATANAAAACATACATAATTCATTCGGATACATTCTCATAATCCGTAGAAACATCATCATTTTCGGCAAACTCGTCCTCAACACCGTCGTCCGTTGAGTGATCAGGGACATCTTCGTATTCACGATTATGCGGATCAATGAGTAGGATGTCATCAATTTCTGCTTCAGGTTCCTCGATTTCATTGGTGTTTTCTTCTTGCAATGATGGTTCTTCTCCCTCGATTATCCGTCCGCGAGGTGTCACTTTGATAACAGCTAACCAGTTTATTCCCGTTGTAGTAATCCGAGGGTATGGAATGAAGCAAACTTGATCTGCTTGGGAAGCTAGTATGAAAGACTCGAATTTGTTGTACCTGCATGCATAAAATTTAAGTAATAATAAATACATGTTTCCTCAACCACTTGATAAAGTGTTGATCTTTCCTTTTGTCTAACTCATGTGTCGATATACCAGGTATTGCTTCCTCGACTCGAGTCACAAATTGGCTGTAAAATTATATATATATGTTATGTTATATATTTAATATTGAAATATATGTATATATATATATAACTGTGTATGTTTATATATTTACCTTTCAAAATAAGTAATCAATGGATGCTCGCAATTAAGAAGAATATAAAGGTGTGCACTATGGACGTCTTCATCACTCGACCACCAAATCTCTTTCAATTTTCCACCCAATCGTCCAATTTGACAAAAGATGTCTGGAACATCGTCTTCCATATATGTTGGCACGACACCACCATCATCATATCGTCTTGGAGCTCGTTTCCTTGTACGTACTTTCGGTGCAAAGTAGTACGATGTGAAATGTGATGTTTCTTCTGTCAAACTTCCCGCAACAATAGAACCTTCAACTCTTGCTAGGTTTTTGGCTTTTCCTTTCAAAGTTTGCATGGCCCTTTCATACTGATACATCCATCCATAATGCACAGGTCCACGAAGTAATGCCTCATACGGGAGGTGGACAACTAGGTGTTCCATGACGTCGAAAAAAGTATGCGGAAATATTTTCTCCAAGTTGCAGATTAAGACAGGGATGTTTTCATGAAGTTGTTGGACAACTTCCACTTTAAGAGTGCGGGTGCTCAGATCCCTAAAAAATGCTCCAATTCCTATAGATTTACAAAACAAACATTATCCACATTAGTATATATATATATATGTATAATCATATCATCGTATTATATTAATTAATTACCTGAAAGTGCTTCATGTACTTTTGCCGGTAGTAGCTCCGCAAACGCAAAGGGAAGTAGTCGCTGCATGAAGACATGACAATCATGGCTCTTCATCCCGGAGTACTTTTGCCCTTTCTCAACACATCTTGAGACATTTGAAACATACCCATCATGAAACTTCACTTCTGAAGCCACCCAGTTAAACAACGCAGACTTTTTTTCTGATGACAGTCTGAATATTGGAACTGGAACTTGCCCATTGCTTTTTATATGCAGCTCACTCCTTGAGCAGATATCGGGTAAGTCTAACCTCGATTTTACGTTGTCTTTCATCTTCCCTTGGACGTTCAATNAATTTCTTGTTTCTTCGGTATGGGTGGTGAATAGGAAGAAATCGACGGTGACAATCGAACCAACTAGTCTTCCTACCATGCTTTAACTGAAACGCATCTGTCATTCCATTACAATATGGACAAGCTAATCTTACATGTGTAGTCCACCCAGACAACATACCATATGCACGAAAGTCACTTATGGTCCACAAAAGCATCGCTCGCATCATAAAGTTTGTTTTCGTTGAACAATAATATGTCCTCACCCCTGTTAACCACAAATTTTTCAACTCTTTTATCAGTGGTTGTAGAAAAACGTCGAGAGATCTTTGTGGATGTTTTGGACCAGGTATAAGATGCTCATGAATAGAAACTCTCGTCGCATGCACATCTCCGGTGGCAGGTTATACGGTGTAAGAAAGACCGGCCACAATGAATATTGTCCCCCGGACATTCCAAATGGAGTAAAACCATCAGTGCATAATCCAAGATACACATTCCGGCTATTGTTAGCGAAATGTGGATGTACATTGTTAAAATGTTTCCAGGCTCTTGCATCTGATGGATGAGTCATCTCTCCATCCGTCTGAGTATGCTCGGCGTGCCATCTCATCTCTCCAGCAGTCTCCTCAGATTGGTACAATCTTTTCAATCTGTCAGTGATTGGTAGGTACCACATCCTTTGGTACGGTACCCTATTGCGCCCTCGACCTTGCGGTTTGAATCGTGGTTTCTTACAAAATCGTCATTCTTCTAACTTCTCATCATCTCCCCAGTAAATCATGCAGTTGTCGATGCAAACGTCTATCATCTCCGAGGGCAACCCAAGACTATATACCAATTTCTGAATCTGATAATAAGATTCAGCAGACACATTGTCTTCTGGCAAATACTCTTTAAACAAGTCTGCCCATGCATCCATACAATTTTCAGGTAGATTGTGATNTACAACTAGCATCTTCTCCATGTTGATACCAAATATAATAATATGGCATGAAACCTCTATTTATTAAATGCTTCCAAACATTTTCACGAGGGCCTAATTTGCTATTGCAGCATTTCCGACAAGGACAGAACATCTTACCACTTTCCTGCGTGAGTGGTGTAGAATCTGCTTGATGCATAAACGTCTCCAACCCTTCCAGGAATTCGTTCATCACCCTCCCGTTATTATCTCTGTGTGAATACATCCACTGCCGCAACTCGAAAATATTTCCCGGACCGGACATTGTTTTGTGTTTGATCAAGCTTATAGCTGATTTTTTTTTGGTGTGTTTCAAATGAATCACATAAGGTGGTATTTATAGAAATTTTCGAATCTGAGCATTTACTAGGAAATTTCTAGGAAAAGTAGGTACAAAACACGTTTTATTTAAATTCGATATTTCCTATCCAGTTTCTCCTAATTTCGTAGTAATAAACAGTTTCTCCTAATTTCGTAGTAATATTTTACTATGCCTTTACAAGGAAAGTCTTTACTACGGCTTTACGAGGAAAAGTACCTTTTCCTCGTAAGATCCTCGTAAAATTACTAAGGTCTTACGAGGAAAATATTTTCTCGTAATTTTTCGAGGATCTTACGAGGAAATTTGCTTTCCTCGTAAACTCGAAGTAAGGCCTTAGTAATTTTACGAGGAAGATTTTTCCTAGTAAAATTTCCTAGTAAAAGCTTAGTTTTCTTGTAGTGTTAATATATAATGATTTATTTTATATATTTTACTTTTTAATTAATTATTATTATGTTTTCGAGTTTGGCACAATAATTTATAATCTGAAATACTTCAATAGTTTTTTCTTAAATATGATTTTCGAAAATGTAAAGTTGTCGAATAACCTAATATTACATAGTTAACAAGTTTTAATCCGTTTTAATGGTATATAATAATTTATTTAAATAAAAGTATTTTTAAAATTAAATAGATTAATTTACTAATTTAATATAAGTTTATCATATTTAATTTATATAATACTTCTATTTTAATATAATAAAGACTATATAATAAATCCCCAACTCTATCCCCATGAGTTCTTTATAACCCAATAATCCTTACAGCCTTCATTCCATAACCAACCGCCAAAGCATGTTGTAGTCGTCTCACGTACTAAGTACCACATTAAAAATTAATTTAACATTAATTATATAATAATGATCTTACTTGCTACAGAAAGTCAAGTGTCGTCTCAAATTATTGCTACAACTTATTCAAAAGAAATATTAACAATATATTTAACAATGTATTGATATATAGTTTTTAAGTTAATATCTTCATCTATATGTGTTTAAATTTTCTTTTGAAATTATAAACTCTAAGTCTGGACAGTATATCCAAAATTTTAAAATTTCAGACAATTTATATGGTTAAAAAAAATAATTTTTCAATTATTTTTTGACTTTGTAAACTTTGATATTTATAATTATGATATATATCTTCAAAATATATATTATTTTTTTAAAAAAAAATCCACAGTTTATAAGTTTACGTAGAACACAAGTTAAATCAAACATCCGCATAGGGATGCAGGTAAAATTTTAGTTAGTTTTATGACTGATAGAACTGGCTTTCTTGATAGGTCATAGATACAATCAAGGGAATCAATTAAATTAATGAATATGCATAGTTTAAGTATACCAATATAAATTATGTACCTACAAATTTTATAAGTTGAATTATCATCTTTGATCTGGACCCGCGGTCCGATAAATCTAGCTTATTTTTTTGATATAGCATACAAATAAAGGTTCTACCACCTAATATGTTTCCATAGAATATAAATTTAATGAAAACGTAATAATTACAAATTTGATAAAATACAAAAAACCCGTCATTAATCCGTGAACCAACACTGGTTGATCCGGTAAAAATCCAAAAAAATCTGATAATTTTTTTTTTTTTTAAATTTAATATTTCTTGTATACTTTATATAGTACATAAATTTGAATATGGTTTAAATTAGTTTACGGGCATTGCAACTAAAAGATTGTATTAACAATAAGTTGTGTTTCAAATGTATTGATAACTCATTTAACTTTACACTAGATTTTAACCCGCACAACCGTGCGGATATATATTTTCATGTTTATATATAAATATTTATTTTACGGGTAAAAATAATTTTTTTAATGTTACTCACATATTTAAATATTTGTATAATTATTTCATTCACATATATATGTATCTTCTCAAATTCCCCTGCTACAAATACTTTTAATCAATGTAAAACAAAAGAAAAATAGTATCATAATTGAAAGCCTAATTTGAACGGACTAAAGTGCTTAATATTTATAGAACACCTATTTACATTTTATTAGGTTATTTTACTGCAAATATTATTATGTCTTTGCGTAATAAATATGATATAAATCTACTATAAATAAAAGGGAAATATAAAGGTCTCTGAGTGTGTCCACATCAATTAAAAAATCAGCCAGTCGAAAGCCAGTTTTTCGCCACGTCATACCCGATTTGGGTAATGTTGGACTCTTTTTTCGGATCCGTTTGGTTTGTTTGTCTGGTCCATCAAGAGAAAACCCTAAAAAGATGAACAAGCGATGAATCCTTCCCTCCTCCCCTTTTGGGTTCTTCTTCGTAGTTTCCTATTCTCAGCCGACACCATCTGATAACATCAAAGACTTTTAAAAGATTTCTATGGTGCTTATTCATGAATATAGGTGAGAGATCTTTCTGTTAGATAACAAATAAAGGGGAGTAAGAGAGCTGATTCAGCCAAATATTTGGCCATGTGAAGGATGAAAACACCAACGAAAGCAACTATTCTGGTAAGGAATTTCTTTGATCTGCAGAACTCAATCTAATTGGATGGATCCAAGTGGCTTGACCGGGAGAGATCGATAATATGCAATTAACATTAATTTAAATGGTACGTTATTGTTAATTTCCACAAGTTTATTGAGCATACACTAATGTCGAGTTATTTTAAATCTAAATCATATTGTTTTGTATGGTTTATCTTATTTGTTTTTGCAGGAACTTTGGAACATGATTTCTTGTTTGTTTTGCGTATAGAGTTCATTTTTAGCTGCACCAAACAGGAACNTGCAATTAACATTAATTTAAATGGTACGTTATTGTTAATTTCCACAAGTTTATTGAGCATACACTAATGTCGAGTTATTTTAAATCTAAATCATATTGTTTTGTATGGTTTATCTTATTTGTTTTTGCAGGAACTTTGGAACATGATTTCTTGTTTGTTTTGCGTATAGAGTTCATTTTTAGCTGCACCAAACAGGAACCGAGTTCGTATCCTCACCAAATCATGCCCAGAAAATCAGAGCTTCAAATCCAACGATTCAGATTCTTCACCGGAGACCACCAACGAAACCCAGGTTCAAAGTCTGAGTCTTTTAATATCTATCAATGTCAAATCAACTATTTTTTTTTCTTCAAGCTATGCTATTATTGGCTTCCACTGATGCTAAGAAGATGTTTCAAGTTTTATTCTTTACTGTTTCAAATTGGTAAATCAACATTAGTATATGTCTTTGAATGTTACTGGTCCTTGTAAATTGGGAGCTGAGCTAGCTGTAGTTGAAATTGTATACTTGTGTATGCAAAGTGCTTATCTCAGAGTCTTCTAAGCTGGTTTGTGTTCTTGCTTATATATTTGAAGGGGGATCAGAAATCGATGTCACGGAGACAGTGGATGATGACGTGTGCGTGCTTATCTCCAGCTTTAATTACCAATGCTTATACCCTTGTCTCTCTACAAAACGCAGCCGCTTTAGACAAGAAACCAGGTGTTTGCCGTAACTGTCAGGGATTTGGTGCTGTTCTTTGTGAGTTACATACACTTTCTTAGATTACTATACTCTTATAGCTTTTTTTTTTTGGGCAAACAAATAATCATTTCATAACTAAAGATGTTTTACACTCCATTATCGGAGGAGATTAGCAATGACAGAGCTGATTTAGCCACAGAATCAGCCACACCATTACCTACCCGAGGTACATATGAAAAGGAGATAATATCGAACAAAGTACTGAAATGATAAATGTCAAATAAAATTCCGAACAAAGCTGGTATCGATCCACCACTCTTCAATAGCTTGATCAAGGAGAGAGAATCAGACAGGATCATCAGGGATTTAATATTCAACGAGGCAGTATACATCACTGCCGAACGGATGGCGAGGCATACAGCCATTAACGTCGAAGAAACGTGTTTGCGCGAGGAAGATATATGCTCCAACGGTACTCTGTTACAGCCGGCCGAGAACACTCCTCCTGTGCCACTAAAACCAGTACGAACATCCCAAGCACCATCAACATTACATATCAGGATACCGGGTGATACCTCATGAGGCTGTGGTCTATGCGCAGGCGTATTGAAAGGGTGTCTTGACTGTACCGAGTCGGTTGAGGGAGCTTGCGCCATCTGCCATTCTCGCGCGTCAGAGATGGACTTGGTGATAATATCCATAGCAGTAAAGGCTTTATTATCAAAGCATAATTTGTTTCTCGCCTTCCATAAGTTCCACAAAAGCCAAGGCCAAAGGGGAATGGTTAGGCCTACCGGAGGAAGGACTGTGAGAGTTGGCGCAACGGAGATGAGGGATGCGATCGAGGAGACGTTGGCAGATGGTATATTCACCAAAGGGGCCATACTCCATACTTGCTGAGCAATGCTGCAGTTGAGGAAGACGTGGAGGTCATCCTCCTCTCCATCGCAAGTTTTACATTTAAAAGCTTGCATCCCACGTTTCACCAAGTTTGAACTTACCGGAATCGCCTTGCGGACCACTTTCCAGAGGAAATCTTTTAGCTTAGGCGATGTTTTGATGTTCCAGATGCTCTTGACCCAGTTAAAAGAAGATAAATTGGTTTCTTGGTCAGCCGTGGTGGTTGTGGCAATTCCGTAACCAGTCTTTGTAGTGTAGCATCCCGACTTATCAAGAAGCCATGCCAAATGGTCAGTTGCAGGAGCTGAGCTTGTAACAATAGCTTGGATACGATCATTATACTGAGGTAGAAGGGATTGGATTTGATCTCTGTTCCACGAATTGGTAATGGGGCAGAGGAGATCGCAAACCATCAGGTCACCATCGTGCGCATTAGGAGGTCCGTAAGGGGTTAGTGGTTTATCACAAGATAACCATGGATTCTTCCAAACTCTGATCTTGCTTCCATCCCCGACGATCCAGCCTAATCCCATTTTTAGAATTTCACGGCCTGCCAAAATGCTCCTCCATCCGTGTGACATCTTCGATGGAGCAGAACATTCGAGGAAGGAGCTGTTCCTTGCGTATTTCCCTAACAGCACCTGAGCTATAAGAGACGTAGGGTGTTGGAGTATTCGCCATCCAATCTTAGCGAGAAGAGCGTCGTTGAAAGCTGATATATCTCTGAAACCCAATCCCCCGGCGTGTTTAGGGAGAGTAAGAGTGGACCACGCAACCCAGCACATCTTTCGCTGATCCGGGTTTGCGTCCCACCAGAATCTCGTAAGAAGGGACTGTATCTGTTTGCAAAGTGATCCTGGCAGTTTAAAACAAGACATAGAGTACGTCGGCATAGCTTGCAGCACTGCTTTCAAAAGGACCTGTTTGCCGGCTCCGGACAGAAATTTGTTTTTCCAAGACAGAGTTTTCTGCCTAATGCGATCAAGAATGGATGCAAAAATATCCCTCTTCTTTCTCCCAAAATGCTCGGGGAGGCCTAAGTATTTCCCCAACCCCCCTTCCGCGTCAATGGAGAGTGTAGACTTAACTCTTGCTCTGACCTCTGCTGGAGTTTTTGAGGTGAAGGTGATTGCAGATTTGGAGAAGTTGATGCGCTGACCAGACAAAGTCTCATAGTCCCGCAGTATAGATAAGAGCGTGGAGACATTAGATGAGTTAGACCGACAAAAGAACATCGTATCGTCCGCAAATAACAAGTGAGTGATAGCCGGACACCCTCTAGCAACTTTGATCCCGGATAGTAAACCTTTTTGGTGAGCTTGATCGCACATTGCTGAGAGAGTTTCAGTGCAAAGGATGAATAGATAGGGTGATAGGGGGTCTCCCTGTCGTATTCCACGAGATGGTGTTACTGCTCCCATAGGCGTCCATTGCTAATGTCGAGTTCATTGACACCATTGCTTCCCAGTGATGCTGTGGATCCTTTTGTTTGCTATGTTCCAGATGCCTACCATCAGCCCTTTTATCATGGTAAAGATCCAGAATCATTACTTATTTACTTCACAAGTTTATCACCAATGCTTAAAAAGTTTCTCTTTTTATTAATCTTTCAGGATATGAATCGACTGGTCAAGATTGGAGTGATTTTACTGGCTGCAACCCTAATCTTGAGGGTGTCGAGATGAATGCTGTAAGTGTGTGATTAATAGGTCCTATGTTTTGAAAGAGGTTTGTTGTTGTCTGATTTTTTATGTTTTTTTTTGTGTGTAAGTTCATTTAATATTTAGAAAATTCTTCTTTTTGGAAGGTGTGCAACTTAAATCAGGGCCAAAAACCGATTTAAGTGATAGTATATGGGTTACAACAATAGAATCCTCTGTAGAGAGATGACCCGCCGAAGTAAAGAGTCCTGAAAAGGAATTTGAACGAGGTGGCTCTTTCTTGGCTGGGAATTTTTTGTTCAATAGGATGAGTGTCCTTGGAAGGACTAAATCCAGTAAGAAAAATAATAATATCTTCCTTTAAATGCTTCTCTTAAACCTTTTTGAGTCAGTGTCTAATTATTTTTGCTTGGATGCAGCATCCTGCCTATAAGGAACCGTTAATAACTATTCCAAGAAGCCACCCGATTGTGCAGCATGAGATTTTAAATAATAAAAGGCAAATCTTAACTAAGGTGAAATAAATTTCTCAGAATTCTCTAGTAAGACCATCGTGGATAGACTTATGAAGGGGTCGATTATATCTGGTGTTTTTTCTTTTGCAGAACGCAGGTGACTCAGTGAAACTATGGGATATAACAAAGGGTTGTGATAGAGGACTATGGGAAGGTCGCTGTAGATATTAGGCCTCTTATTTGAGTTTGTGATATTTTATATGTACATGCTGCCGTAATCCTGAAAATTTATGTTTCCATGTTTGCAGATATTATTTGAAGAGAAGAAAGAAGAATTGTTTGAAATAGTAAGCAGCTTGGTTTATTTTCAAAGATTATGATTCTTTTTCTTTAGCGAGACTAGCAGATTTCATTGTTCATCTTTGCGTTTTGAGGTAAGCAACCCATCATGGTTTACTATGGACACACGACTTGGATGCTTATCATTACATTTGGAGACTCCACAATGCTTCACTGCTGAGATGTATTTAGCAGACCTCAAAGTTTCCGGACGCCCTGAAGATGATAAGGTAGAATACATGCCTGCATCTTTACTTATGTTTAAGATGACCAGAAACTTTGATCTTACTGTTACTCATCGTTAATGGATCTTTGCATGCGGTTACATATGAATCTGCTTATCATAATTGAACAACTTGTACTCTTATATGATCTAGCCTGGTCACAATAAACCGACTTTTTGTCATTGGATTGTGTGATTTGTAGATTAACCTAGGTCGTGAAACACTGAAAGGCCTGCTGGGTCATTGGCTGGCAAAGAAGAAGCACAAACCAAACCCCTAAGTTCTTGCCTCTGCAGATATCTATCTCTAAGAAATACCAAAAAAGTTCAAATAGTGATTACAGACAAGTTCAAATAGCATATTTAAATAATGGGTTCATTTCATGCTTTGTTTTTTAACTCATGCTCAGTTCAAAATTCTTTTTGATAGTTAAAAACTCATAAAACAAAGAAAACTTTATAGATACTGGGTTTATTCAAATAACTCATGACGAAAGTGTTTGTCCCATACTAAAATTAAATGAGGATTATAAAGAAATGCAAGGGTTATGCTTAGGTAAAGTGAGCTGTCCAATAGTAATCTTCTATACTTGCGTATATAGTGTAACATATTTAGGAAGGCTATGCGTAGATTGACCATATATATTTGTTCTTTCAAGTTCTCATTGACGAACATATACAACTTCATGTTTTTCTTCTCATTTTTAAGAATTTATGAAAGTCATCTATAACTCCAGCTTACAAGATTATAAAATTTTGTAGATGGAATAATCATTTTTGGAGTAATATTTACCAATCAAAACTATGGGAAAAAATAAACTGTAACCAAAAAAACAAATTACGAGAGGCACAAATGTTAGATTATGATAAAGATACACAACTTGGTTAATGCAAACTTAAATATATACATTTAGTTACACATCAAGAGAACAATAGATTTTAATTTTATAAATACTATTGGCTTTATCTTAATTTTGATATGCATATATATTGTATAATCCATATAACCAAACTTTTATATAAACATAAATTAATATAAAAGTCTAAGAAAATCTGAATAAAATATAATATAATTAATGTATTTTACTTAAAATAGAACATACTATAAAATAATAAAACAAGATATAAAAAATAAATAAAACAGTGCTAGAAGCAAATGCATTTATTTAATTTACATTAACCAGTTATGTAATGTTAGAACCATTAGTTGAACATTTAGTGATTAAACTAAGGAATATAAAAATAGCTCTTAGAGAATATTATATTTTGTTTTGCTGCATAGAAACAAAAATATTTGACATAATTTCAGGATTCTTTAAAAATACATCACTTTTAGATTTCAATTGTTCTTCATTTCATCACTGCCTTAATACTTAAGAACGAATTCATATAGATTTTATTATCACCAAATAATATATAAATTTAAAAATATATATTGGTTGATTTTAACTTTAAAAAATATTTGAATTATATGTTAATTTAACCACATTTTCATAAAATTCAAATAAACAAATTAAAAGAATAATTGAATTTGAATAAAAAAATTTATTAATTGGTTACCAACTTATATGTATTTTGATATTGAAAGAAAAAAATGAATTTTTATAATTTTGGTCACCAAAAACAATACAAAAAAATCAATTTTTTAATAGTTTATATAGATTATTTAGTTTAAGTATAGAATATGTAGTCAAATACACTCTATAATAAACTAAATAAAATTAAAATATAGGATAAAAAACCCGGGCGTAATCCGGGAAAAGTCTCTAGTTAAATTAAAATTTGGTAATTTTTTTATAGTTTTTAAGTTAATTATTAAAATTAATTAGAAAATATTTCATATTAGTACTTTTTCAAAATTATTATACCAATATATTAATATATTAAGTGTTTTCGTCATCCGTTAGTGATTGTCATTTTTTTATGAAGGAAACAAAAGGTGGAATCATATCGAGTGAAAAAGCCTACCAAAACCCATTTTATAATTTAGGCTAAATCTCCATGGTCTCAAATCCGATTTGATTATAACATAAACTAGATATTGAGCCGTGCAACTGCACGAAATTATTATATTTATATTATTATTAATGCTTTAAATTAAAATTTTATGAGTTTTATAAACTTTAGTTTTTGTCAAGATTGTATTTTTTTTATTTTTTTATTTTTGTTTGATTCTTGTTCGGTTGTGAGTTTTGGTGTTCAGGTCAAGAGATTTAATGCAACTGAGAATTCATTAATAATCTCTGGTTCAAAAATATAATATTTATATCAGAGTTTATGTTTTCAAAGTATAATTTGATGATATTTATAAACTTTTTGACTTAAGCTTGTATTTTTGACTTTTTCTGATTTGATTGTGAGTTCTAATTTTCAGTTCAAACATATAGTGCAACTGAGAATTCATCAATAATCTTCCATATACCAACTTGAAGATGCTTCTTTACGCGAGGCATAGAAGATCTTCTTAGAGGAACAATGTATGTTAACACTATAATAAACTCATTATGATTAATAACTGATGACAATATAAAAAATACTTTGTTTTCATAGACAATATTAAACTTGGAATAAGAACAATACATAAAAAGAACTTATAATAAAATTTACAATTTGATTTGCTAGAATTAATTCCTAGGCCGCTTGTTCTACTACAAAATATCTAGAAGTATATTTACCCCTTTTGTGTCTAGTTCTTGAATACCATTTTGTGTGTTGCGTGAATAAATATTTATGCTACACTTATTTGGGTTAAACAATAACTCTACTTTGTTATTTCAGATTGTGGATTTATACAATTAAGTGAACCGTTGAAGACGGCACTTGATATGTCGGCCGTTTAAGGTATAGGATATTTCCCGTTTGACTTCTTATGATCCTGTAAACATGATAATATCTCTAGCTATTGATTTAGTAGTTAACAAGTAGTTTTGTAAGCTTATGAAAATATATTTCCTTTCATTTTCAGTGCAGATTTACGGATGATTTACAGGATTTCATCTAATGTAGTTGGGATATATATAATCAACATCATTCATGTCAAATTTATAGTGTTGGTACAACACTGATTCATACAATCTAGTTATCAATTCCGGTTAACAATAATTAAAAATTCCATAATTTTCAAACATACAAATCGGTTAACCAATAGCTTTTATATACTAAGTCACAAGTCATCTAGCGAATTAAAATTTTTATATTTGGCAAAACTTTATAAAATAAAATAAATGTTAGAAAATCAATCAGAAAAAAAAAACTTGACCTGCTCAGTTTCACTTCTCGTATGCTTTGTGTGAGATTAATCAAAAAATCCTATATTATAATGATACACATTCAAGGCTCCTAAACCTATCCACCTCAGCAAGTTTGCGGGCCCGCGCGTGTTATTAGGGAAAACAAAAACGTATAACATTTTGTAAGACTGAATGTTATCGATGAGTGATGAAATGGCCCAGTGTTGTAAGTTGGTGACGAGAAGTTGGTACTGCGAGTGCACGGATTCGAAACGCAGTGTTTGCATATAATTTTTTTTTTTAATTTGGGCTTTTCGGGATACCTAAAAGCTTAGGGAGATTCAGAATGATTTTTTATGCTAGTTGTTGGGATACAAAATGGCTTAAGGATTTGAAACTTTATGAGACCATCTTAGATACTTTTATAAGAAAGGTTATCATGTTCTAACATCCAATATCATTTCAATTCAGTTATAATCATCAAATAAAATAAAAACATATTTTTCAATAATAAATATTTACCCGAACCATTCAGATCGGCCATAAATCTCATATATATCACAATTAAAAAATATATATATATATATACAACATAATTCAGAAAGAAAATTACACTAATAAACACATGTTTTTTTTTGTCTTGTCTCCATTAAATTATTTTTTTACATGAAAGCACTAATAACAGTAATGCTCGATAAAATCATTAATAAAGGGAATGCTCGATAAAATCACTAATAAAGGGAATGCTCGATAAAATCACTACGAAGATAAAATATGAAAATATCAACCCATATGAATTCGATGTTTATTCTTTTATCAGACTAATCAAGTTGTGTGACTTCTAATGTTTCATTCATCACCATTATAGATAAGCCAATAAACAAATGTTAAAAAAAAAGCAAAGTCTCATACACAAAACTACACAACACATCAACAACGTATCCAACCCCCGCATTTGCGCGGAGACTATGCATCTAGTAAATAAATTGCATCATCAGTACAGAGTTTTATTCCGACTAAAAAAGAAAGTTTCATACCATTTATCATTTTAGTCCATCATTTTCAAGAAAACTGCTCAGAACTAATTTACAATTAGAGATCGACCCGTGCAGATGCGCGGATATTGTTTAACTTGATAGGGAGCTCTAACCAAAGCCATGAAAATCAAGTTTCTTTCAGCCTTTTCTTTTATTTCTGATTTTATACCCTTTTTTTCTGGACAATCTTCTTCTTTCTGATTCATGGTCTTCTTATTGTTGCAGAGCTTTGACGGTGACAATATAGACTGTGTTATCATATGTTAAATTTTAGTTACACGGTTATTTTACCCGTTAATAAAAAACTGAATAATATGATGGATTCTGATAAACTTATGTTACAAATGGAAAGGTGGTAAGTTTCTTGCTGAACTAAACAAATAAAATGTCAGGGAGCATTGCTTTGTTACTTTTTTACTATTTTTGTCCAACAACATACAACACTATCTCCCATGGTTTCTTGTTGAATTGGATGCTTATATACAAAAGAAAAAGAACGAGAGCATTTCGTATTATAAGAAACTAATGGTATGAGTTTAGAACCACTGGAGCCTAATTTTTATTATTTTAGAAACTAACCCGCAAAAGAGATCTCTAGTCAAATTACTTTTCCTTGTGACATATCAAAAAATTTAAGCTTCACGGTCATAACCTTAGTTATTGTAAGAACCTAGAATTTTTGGTTATTTGACTTGGATGTTCATCGCAACAGAACATTAACAATTCTATGGTATATAACTCATCAAGTTCGCCTTGGTAAGTATTTTTTTTTTCTTCATTCCGCACCCTCTTACTTAACTAACTCACTTTTTTCAATTAAGTTGTTTTATTTATTTATATTGCCCGGATCTCTTAGGACACCCAATAAAGAAAAATAAATCATAACATATTTACATAAAGACTATATCTCTTGGTATCATTCTCCCGAGAATAGAATATCGTGGGATGTATCAGCTCAATTAATATTTTTAAGAAATATACAACTTATTAATATTAATTTGTGTTTTGCTATTGTGAAATATGTGATCTTATGAATGCTTAGGTATATATTAATGTTAATATACTCTTTGAGATTAACCATCCTATATACATATAATATAATATAATTGTAATAGTTCTGCAAGCCTGTCATAGCTTTAAATCATGCATATACTTCCTTCTCTGTTTCTCTGACATCGGTTTGTGGGGTTATATAGGTACCAGTCTTTGCATACCGTAGTGATGAGGACGATGATGATGGTGGTAGTTTAGGGTGTTTTCTTTGGTGTGTATTAATCTACGATGATGGTCTGAATCAAAATGAGCTTCGTACTAATCGTATAAATAGATCAAAGAGTCCCTTTTGGTGCAAGAGCCAGACCAGAACAGAAGCTGTGAGGTGTAAATATCAAACAAAATATTAGTTATTTCGTTTTGTAACTTTAATATCAATCTACTGTTGCAGTTTGAAACACTTACTGGTTGGGAAGTGAGCGACGAGGTGTCCTAACATAGCCATCCAGCTTAAGCAAACGTATTGACCATTCGAAGAAACTTAATCATTTGTTTCTGCATAGAGTATTAATTAATTTTCAAAGAAAAACTTAATCATTTGTTTCTGCATAGAGTATTAATTAATTTTCAAAGAAAGTCAACAGAAAAATCTAGCAAAAGTGTGTAACCTGCAAATTTCTCTGGTGATGAAATCGACTAAACCATTCAGGAGTTTAGTCCATATTAGCCTAATCGATTTACAGAAACCTTTAGGATGAGATCCTGGAATTTGAAATAAATTAGTAACCTGCAGATTTAAAAACACATCAATTAATGATCTGAGAAGGACTTTCTCGAGAATAGATTTAAAACTATAGAGGAACCTAAGTTCCATTGTCGAGTACAGTAGTTGTCGTTCTGAACTGATACTAGTCTCTGTCCACTTCGCTGAAATGAGAATCTTTTAAGTATAGCTACATACACACAAAGAAAACAGAGCATATGTTATGCAAGGAATCAGGGAACTGAAAGATTAACTGAGAGCTAGTTTAGAACACATTAGTTTCTGTTCTGGTCTTACATACCTGCTGATTAAGATTGTTAACATCACTCGTTGAATGGTATGAGTTTCATCGTTGTAGATGGTTTTGATGTCGGTAACCTCACCAACGATGTCTGTCAAAAGATCAATAACATACGCTGAACATGAAAGATCTGCGACAAATACAGGATAAGAAAAATAAATGAGTTTGAATACAGACCCGTCAACTCGGAGTTCGTGCTAGGCAAACCCATGAGTTGTTCACCGCTGGGATCTTGCAAATTTATAAGATAACTTCCGCCGGTAACTTTGGAAGATGAAGAGCTCGATTCAATGCTCGAGAGTGGGACAAGTGGGATAAACCACGGATATAAGAAGCACATGAATGAAACTTAAGCCGTTACAGAGAGCTCGACGGAGCCAGCATCATAAGAAAAGGGAAGCGACGGTGGAGCTCTCCTCTCGATATGGCTAAAATGATTAAAAAAAAAAAATCTATATTTATTGAGCTTGAACAAACATAATGCAAAACATCCCAAACTTAGAACATTCTTTTGAACATAAATGAAACCGGGTCCATAGACATTTCGTACATGAAAAGATAAGAGTTAAGGAACTATGACATGCCACATGTACAAAAACGCCCATATGCTTCTGATGATGTGGCAGCAAGAGAAAAGAGAGAATTCTCCTTTATTGTATAAGATATAGTTTATCTTTACAACTGTAATTTAATCTAATTTCAAAAAAAAAAAAACAATGTTTCAACTTCAAATTTTTGTCTATGCAACAAATGTTTATATTCTTCATATAAGTAATATAATTTGTAAATGTCTAGAAATTTTGGTATATGAAAAGTGTACCAAATCAGTAATGAAATTATGTGATATAATATGAGAAATGCATTGTTAGAGTAATTAGGTCTAGCTGAAATATTAAAGAAAAGGAAAAAAGATAGGTGTAGCTGAAAAACAAATATGATAACACCGAATGGTCATCACAGATCATATGGTTTTTTATTGGACCATTTAGTTAGAATTGGTTACTATCAAATTTTATGTATTTCGTTTTCAAACCACAATATATTCCAAAACCAATATTACCTAAATATTAAATAAGATATTTGGTAAGATATATTGTTACTAATATTTATAAGTATATCTAATCTATTAATGAACAAATCCAACAACTTTGTATAGTAGATAAAAAATAGGACCCTGAATTAATCATATACTTTGTATAGTAGATAAATAATAGGACCCAAAATAAATCATTATATGTTTATTACTTATTCTAAATACCATTTCAAAATAAATATAGAATTACAAAATTTAAAATTCGTATTATGTTTCAAATATTTATACATTTACACATATGATTGATAAAGACATTTGAATTAGTTTTGAGTTTTCCAAGTTTTCGGTTTTTTGGGTTATCTTTTGGAGTTTGGCTAATAACGCTTTGGGTTTCGATATGTTTTGTATCACTCTAACAGATTCATTCTGATATTTCTTACATTTTGGACTTGGTATGAATCGAGTTTTTAGTTTGGATTCGATTCAGACTTTGGACTATAGATTTCATACTCAAACCTAATCTAAATAAACAAAATATGTTTATATAAAATTTTCATCAAAAAATTATCATGCGCTTTCAAACGCGGGTTAAAATCTAGTTAGCTTTATAAACATATGATATTTTTAAATTTTGGTTCACTTCAAGATTGTATTTTTGACTATTTTCTGATTCGATTGTGAGTTTCAATTTTCAGTTCAAAAATATAATGCAACTGAGAATCATCAATATTCTTCCATACACCATACACCAACTTGAAGATGCTTCTTTACACGAGGCATAAAAGATCTTCTTAGAGGAATTTATGATTAATCACTGATGACAATATAAAAAAATACTATGTTTTTTATAGAGAATATTAAACTTGGAATAAGAACAATACATAAAAAGAACTAATAATAAAATTTACAATTTGATGCTAGAATTAGTTCCTAGGAATCGCTACCGAAAGTTGTGTTTACCCATGAATAGTTAACTTAAATTTTTATCAGTCATGCAGTTTTTTATGGTTTGAGATCCTTCAAAAAGGTTATCTCGTTCGAAGAAGCCATTGTCATTTTTAGTGCTTTAATCTTTTAAAATCGTATAAAGGCTCTTGTCCGGTTTATTATTTGTTAGATTGTGCGAATCATAATACATATTCATTATTCTGTTTTTAGGAACAAAATATATTGTTTGTTAGGTTGTTCTATGATGAGAGCTGTCAAATATTTGCTTCTACCTATCTAATGCTTCTTTTTTTTTAATATATATATATATATATATATATATTAATCAACCCGAGAATCGGAAATTTCTGATCCGGTTACAAACTCGTTTCGAACAAAATTTTCAAAATCAACCTATTACAATACTAGTTTTGCCCGTCCACTAAACCCGGCATATTCCGCTAGTCCGTTTTTCGATTCCCTTTGAAATCGGTTGTCGTTCTCTACCATCAACGAGATCAAGAGAATGTGAGGTTCTCCTTGTTGTCTCGGATGCCGGGACTTCCTTGTCGTCTCCGGAGTAGCTAGCTCCCGATGAACTCCATCGAGCTTATAACCATTACTGACCATGAAGCACGAGACGACTAATACGGGAGTGTTTCAGATACTTACCACGAGCCTTGTAAACCACCAAAGCCGAGCTTGTACACAACGTCACGCAACGCTTGAAACCACCTCCCAACCCGAGCAAGAACTCACTTCTGCCGCCACCAAACCTGTACAACCAAAAAGTCCGGACCTCTGTTGGGGTCAAAATCGGTACGACGGAATCAATAGCCGATATTCCCCGCAAAAATACAAAAGGGATAGTTTTATAAAACCCAAGAATTCGTTTTATAAAACTCGAAGTCGTTTTATAGAACCCAAGAAGTCGTTTTATAAAACTCGGAGTCATTTTATAAAACTCGAAGATCGTTTTATAAAACTCGAAGATCGTTTTATAAAACTCGAGAAGTCGTTTTATAAAACTCAAAGATCGTTTTATAAACCTCGAAGATCGTTTTATAAAACTCGAGAATCGTTTTATAAAACTCGAAGATCGTTTTATAAAACTCGAAGATCGTTTTATAAAACTCGAAGATCGTTTTATAAAACTCGAAGATCGTTTATAAAAATCGAGAAGTCGTTTTGTAAAACTCGAAGATCGTTTTATAAAACTCGAGAAGTCATTTTATAAAACTCGAAGATCGTTTTATAAAATTCGAGAAGTCATTTTATAAAACTCGAAGATCATTTTATAAAACTCGAGAAGTCATTTTATAAAACTCGAAGATCGTTTTATAAAACTCGAGAAGTCATTTTAAAAAACTCGAAGATCGTTTTATAAAATTCGAGAATCGTTTTATAAAACTCGAGAATCGTTTTATTAAACTCGAGAAATCGTTTTACAAAACCGCGAAAAACCAAAACCGCCGCAAAACGCGAACTAGAGGCTCCCCGACTAGTTCGCCTGCTGGCGAACTAAGCCAAGCTGGCTTAGTTCGCCAGCAGGCGAACTAGAAGGCTCCCAACTAGCTCGCCTGCTGGCGAACTAGGAACTCCCCGACTAGTTCGCCAGCAGGCGAACTAGAGATTTCCCGGATCTCCCGCATCCCCGATTCGAAACTTACGTCCTTCGACACGATCACATTCTGAACCGCGGCCGAAATGTCTCTCGTTTCGTATCGATCCGACTTATCATTCGAATTCTACGATAAAAACCGTAAAACTCCGCTTTCTCGAAAAGAACTCGAAGAAATCGTATAAAATGGTAATAGTTAAGCAAGACACCGAACATCGCCTAAACTATACGATTTATCCGAGATTTTTCGTTAAGATCATAAAAAACGCGTTTTTAATAAAAAACGTCGAGAAAATCGTAAAAACGGCATCGGATCAGGAAACGGTCTTGATAAAGTCGTAAAACGGCCCGAAAGGTCCTAAAACACGATAAAAACCCATCTCGCGATATTAACGAAACCAAACCCGAAGATACGATAATGTTTTGGTGGTTTACTCGCAGACAGAAGACAAAAGGCAAGTTTGAAGATAAATAGAAGATTTCCGCGGAAGAAAAGGAAGGATCGACAGAAATGGAAAATTACCGATATATTCGGTTTTGGGCGAAATGGAAAGAGTAAAACCGCCTAAGAAGGACTATATAAGCAGGAGGCATAGGGCAGAAGCTGGGACACGATTTTCAGAGCTCTCATCACCAAAATTAGCATTTAGGAATATCTTCGTTTTCTGTTAGCGAGTTGCGTCTCAACTAGGGTTTTCGTTCTTAGACTTCTAGGGATTTCGCCGACGGGTCACGCAGCTAAGGCTACTCTTGTTGTAACAGTTCTTACGCAGATTCTGAATAAGAACCTCTTTGCTCTCAATTTCTTTTATTCTCTTTTAAATTCTAACTTCGTCGTTTTCTTAATCTTCGTTGTGCGGTTCTGCAGATAGTCGGTTCCTCTGGAAACTTAGGGTTTTCCCGAAGTTTCCTTATTTACGATTTATTGACAGTAGGTGGATTTCGGTTCCCACAGTTTGGCGCTAGAAGGAGGGGGGGTCGGATCTATCTTACACCGAAGCTGCAACATGTCCAACGAAGAAACGATGACTGGTGACAACCAAACTCGCAACGAACGCGACAACGTTGAAACACCACCACCACAAGATTCGTCCGCGGCCAATGCTACAAACGCTAACACCGAGACCATCGAAAAGATGCTTTCCGAGTTTAACAAAAAATCGGAAGAGCAGGAAAAGCTCATTGGTTCGCTCGCGAAACGGGTTGAAACCCTAACCTCGAAAACCCGAGCAATTCGCCCCCGCGGAACTACTAAGATCCGCGGAAGGAGGCTCGATTTCGGCGCTCCCACGGATCGTTCCAGAACCGAGCAGGGTAACTTACCGGAAAAGGATTCCGGAAAAGATAACCCTGATGCGACGCTAAACAAATCGGAGAAACCTCCTACTCACGAACAGGAGACCGAGGGCGATGGCATCGAAAGGGTTAACCTGGAGACAAGCGACCAGGCCGATTCATCGGACGAAGACGCTGACGTCCATCATAGGAGAAGAAAAACTAGAAGTTCTCTTCCGGAGTCTTCTCCCGAACGTTCTTTTACTGGAGACGAGGGGGAACTCGACTTCGCGCGATACGCAAAAACTGCCGAGGAGCGATCTCCGGTTACTCGCAGCAAACGCCGACAAAGTCGGAAAACTGCTGGCAATTTGACCGAGATTTGCGATCTCCGCGAATACATCACTAAAACGACCGCATCGGTAAAAGCAGTGAAATCTCAGATTTATCACGCTACCAACGCCGCACCCGAATTCGATCGGCTACTGTACAAATCTCGGAAAACGCCCTTCACGGCTCGCATCACCGAGGTCAAGCTGCCCGATCCCGGAAAACTGAAGGTGCCAACTTACGAGGGGAGATCTGATCCCAAAGCGCACCTACAGGCGTTCCAGATCACCATGGGTCGAGCCAAACTCAAGGACTACGAAAAAGACGCAGGCTACTGCCGTCTCTTCGTCGAAAACCTAGAAGGAGCAGCGCTTGAATGGTTCACCAAACTTAGGCGAAATTTGATCGGAAGTTTCCACCGACTTGCTTCAGAATTCCTGAAGCAATATTCGATGTTCATTAACCCAGAAACCTCTGACGCCGACCTCTGGAGCTTGGCGCAGAAAGAGGACGAATCTCTCCGCGATTTCATGAGTAGGTTCAAGCTCGTCATGGCTAGGGTTAGCGGAATTAGCGACAAAGCTGCCATTGATGCGTTAAGGAAATCGCTCTGGTATAAATCGAAATTCCGCAAGTGGATAACTCTCGAGAAACCGCGGACGATCCAGGATGCGCTCCATAAGGCCACTGACTTCATAACCATCGAAGAGGAGACTAAAATCCTGTCCGAGAAGCATAAGCCGACGAAAACATCCGCGAAGGATAACGCGTCCGAGCAGAAGCAGAAAAAGAGGAATTCTCGTAACGACAAATTCGTCCATCACGAGGGACAGGATCTCCAAGGGGCGCATAACTACGCCATTAATTCCGGAGCGGAGCAAGGGCGAACTACGGGTAACACGTGGACGAGAAATTTGAATTACGATGAGAATACTTTCTGCGACCTCCACCAAACCCGGGGGCATTCCACCGTGAACTGCAAAGTTCTCGGCGCCAGACTTGCCGGAAAATTGGTCGCGGGAGAACTCTCCGAGATATCCAGTGTCAAAGATCTCATCCGCGATTCAGATCGCCTTCCGAAGAACGACAGGAACGAGCGAGCGGAAACCCCACCTCAGGGAAACCAGTCGGGCGAAAAACGCGGACGAAGACAAGACGAGAAGGGTAACAACGCTAACCACCAAAAAATCAACATGATTATCGGTGAATCGCAATATTACAACGACACCGTCTCGTCAATCAAATCCTACCAACGTAAAGCCGAAACCGGCTCGACTTGGAAGGTGCCGACGGATGACTCTCCAAAAGGGGTAATCTCGTTCGACGATGCTAAAACCGGCGGAATTGACCAACCGCATGCCGATCCCCTTGTCATCGATTTGGTGATAAGCGATCTAGAAGTCGCTCGAATTCTGGTCGATACCGGAAGTACGGTCAACGTCATTTTCCACAACACGTTAGCACGTATGGGAATAGAACTCTCGGAAGTTGACTAGCTTTTCCGGCGAGACATCAATGACCTTGGGATCGATCCGGCTACCCTAAAATATGTACGACGGAATCAATAGCCAAAATTCCCCGCAAAATACAAAAGGAATAGTTTTATAAAACCCAAGAAGTCGTTTTATAAAACTCGAAATCGATTTATAGAACCCAAGAAGTCGTTTTATAAAACTCGGAGTCATTTTATAAAACTCGAAGATCGTTTAATAAAACTCGAAGATCGTTTTATAAAACTCGAGAAGTCGTTTTATAAAACTCAAAAATCGTTTTATAAAACTCGAAGATCGTTTTATAAAACTCAAGAATCGTTTTATAAAACTCGAAGATCGTTTTATAAAACTCGAAGATCGTTTTATATAACTCGAATATCGTTTATAAAACTCGAGAATTCGTTTTATAAAACTCGAAGATCGTTTTATAAAACTCGAGAAGTCATTTTATAAAACTCGAAGATCGTTTTATAAAACTCGAGAAGTCGTTTTATAAAACTCGAAGATCGTTTTATAAAACTCGAGAAGTCATTTTATAAAACTCGAAGATCGTTTTACAAAGCTCGAGAATCGTTTTATAAAACTCAAGAATCTTTTTATAAAACTCGAAAACCAAAACCGCCGCAAAAGGCGAACTAGAGGCTCCCCGACTAGTTCGCCTGCTGGCGAACTAAGCCAAGCTAGCTTAGTTCGCCAGCAGGCAAACTAGAAGGCTCCCAACTAGTTCGCCAGCATGCGAACTAGAAGCTTGGATTAGTTCGCCAGCATGCAAACTAGAAGCTTCCAACTAGTTCTCCTGATGGCGAACTAGGAACTCCCCGACTAGTTTACCTGCTGGCGAACTAAGCCAGCTTGGCTTAGTTCGCCATCAGGCGAACTAGAGATTACCGGATCTCCCGCATCCCCGATTCGAAACTTACGTCCTTCGACACGGTCACATTCTGAACCGCAGCCGAAATGTCTCTCGTTTCATCTCGATCCGACTTATCGTTCGAATTCTACTATAAAAACCGTAAAACTCCGCTTTCTCGAAAAGAACTCGAAGAAATCGTATAAAACGGTAACAGTTAAGCAAGACACCGAACATCGCCTAAACTATACGATTTATCCGAGATTTTTCGTTAAGATCATAAAAACGCGTTTTTAAAAAAAACGTCGAGAAAATCGTAAAAACGGCATCGGATCAGGAAACGGTCTCGTATAAAGTCGTAAAATGGTTTTTATCGTAAAACGGCCCGAAAGGTCCTAAAACACGATAAAAACCCATCTCGCGATATTAACGAAATCAAACCCAAAGATACGATAACGTTTTGGTGGTTTACTCGCAGACAGAAGACAAAAGGCAAGTTTGAAGATAAATAGAAGATTTCCGCGGAAGAAAAGGAAGGATCGACAGAAATGGAAAATTCTCGATATATTCGGTTTTGGGCGAAATGGAAAGACTAAAACCGCCTAAGAAGGAGTATATAAGCAGGAGGCATAGGGCAGAAGCTGGGACACGAATTTTAGAGCTCTCATCACCAAAATTAGCATTTAGGAATATTTCCGTTTTATGTTAGCGAGCTGCGTCTCAACTAGGGTTTTCGTTCTTAGACTTCTAGGGATTTCGCCGACGGCTCACGCAGATAAGGCTACTCTTGTTATAACAGTTCTTACGCAGATTCGGAATAAGAACCTCTTTACTCTCAATTTCGTTTATTCTCTTTTAAATTCTAAGTTCGTCGTTTTCTTAATCTTCGTTGTGCGGTTCTGCAGATAGCCGGTTCCTCTGGAAACTTAGGGTTTTCCCGAAGTTTCCTTATTTACGATTTATTGACAGTAGGTGTATTTCGGTTCCCACAACCTCCATGCCACACAACGACCGAGAATACTCTAACACGACCTGCACAAATGTCAGCCAAGCAACACTACCGTTGAAGAATCAAGTGATCCTTCTCCGGCACTGGGATGTGAGCCAAGCACAAGAGGGACACCGCCATGACCTAGACGAAAGCCAGGACGTCTCTTGCCGCCTTTGAGAACCGAAGAAACAGTGACTGTGATTCACAAAAATTAACCACCAGTGTCTATGGTGATAAACAATAGAGCTCAAGGGAACACCCTGAAATTTAGAAACGGCCGCATCCAAACCAGGGCTATCAAGCCGATGACGAGATGTTGAAACTGAAAGGTCAGGTTAAGTACTAAGGAGAGCTTAAAACGGCCATAGACGACCGGGTAGGCCTCTGCTCAGCACGTCAACACGAGCTGGAACCGGTCTGGTACCATCATCCTGCCTGCATACCAGACCGTGACTCATCTCCGAAGTGAACCACTACTGAAGCTGAACTTGGCTCCATCGAAGAGGAGACGAACCCCGATGACGCCGTAAGGGTTCCCGGTTCCAAACGAAGAAGCCCCACACTACAATCAGAGAAAAGCCGTAGACACGCCACAGCCAACCTGAGAGTGCTCCAAATCCACCACCCGAGCAAGAAGGTCACGAGAGAGAGAGATTTAAAAGGGAAACACAATCCTCTCTCTCAGCCAAGAAAAGCCGACTCCACGGCCAAGACCACTGCACACCACCGCGTCCTGACTCCAGAACAAAGCTGAATCGATAGCAACTCTGACGAACCTCGCGAGCGGTCACCAGAATCAACAAGAGACGCTTGACCAGAGCCCAGAACAAAGCGATAGTAGAGGGAAAGTGACTTGGGAGCAGAGACGAAAACAAAGCAAGGAAGAGGCAAGCCTCCGGCGGCCGGACGCACGCGTACGCGGTGGACAACGCCGGAGAAAATCTGAAAAAGGTGTGTTGTTCACGTTTTTTTTTAGCCCCAGAATCTACCTATCTAATGCTTTTGTTAATCATATTAGTGTTTATTGATGATTCATCTAAGCTTCGGATTATTTCTGTAAATTATGTTTCCAGTACTTTTTTGTTTGTTAGTTATAGCTTGAACCACATATATACGTGTATGAATTATATGTTTAGGTATGATAATCAAATGTATACATTTATAACTTTAATGATTAAAGAGTTTCTAATCTCTGTATGATTAAGAGAATACTAGATTTTGACCCGCGCTTTAAAAGCGCAGAGATATATTTACGATTTAGATAAAATTTGATTAATTTTATAAATTTTATTAAAAATAAACAATTTTAAAGTTTGTATATTTGTGTTTCAAAAAAAAAATTGTTCTATTATATCTAAGTTTCAGGAAATGTTTTCATATAATTGCTACCAACTCATCATGGCCACCTCCTGGCTGAGTAAATCCGATAGCTATTAACAATGACTCGATCAAGGCTGAAAAAATGCTACCAACTCATCATGTAGTGGATTTTTCGTTTGTACTCTCAAAGGTCCTTAGTTAAGTCTTGTCGGGTCGAGTCCTGTCTAGGAAGTCAAGTTTGTCGAGTCGTCTAGTGTCTAGAGTCATTTCTATTCATGTTTTACGATTTTGATAAAATTTGATTGAATTTATAAATTTTATTAAAAATAAAAAATTTTAAAGTTTGTATATTTGTGTTTCAAAAAAAAATTTCTTTTATATATAATTTTCAGGAAATGTTTTCATATTCGCTTCAGACCGTGGTTGAACTGATAGATCCGGCGATCTTTGTTTAATCTGGTTCAGATTTAATAAAAGGTCAATAGTTAAAAATTAAATAAAACCTTGTAAAAGTCGAAACCTTGTTATTAACATGTGATCCAATGTTAGATGATTTGCTGAAAACCAAAAAAAAATGATAATATTTTGATTAAATAATGCATAATAAGACTTAAAAATTGTAATATCATATACTTTAATGAATTTTTTATTAAGTTATTTAAAAAAATAAATAACGGTAATATAAAAAGTAAAATTTATTGATATGACAATATTAGTTTTTTCATTTTTAATAACTTATGAAAGTTATTACTGTTTATTTTAGATGTAAAGTTTTGATTTTATGATAAGTTTTAATATATTTTTGAAGGTTCAAAATTAGCATATTAGTATAATGTAAAAATAACACAGTAAATAATATTTTATTTAAATTTTCATATATATATATATATATTCAAATTTGATTGTTTAATAATACTAAACACGAAAATAATATTCAAATTTAATGGAAATTATTATTTGCATAAAATTAGAATTATATTATTTACAAAATATGGATAATATTAGTTGCCAAAAATATAGGAAAAATTCTGTTGTGTAATTTTAATAAATAATATAGATATTAAAACTAAATTCCAGTGGCATAGCAATGTAATTAATTTAAAACAATAAGGACAGAATCCTAATAGGGATTCTGCTTTAATAGTATAGATGTCTGACACTGATAATAAGAGGAGAAACAAAAATAATTGGAAAATGATATGTGTTGAAATGCAGGTTTCTGAAATTTTAAGGAGAGAGTTACATTGAAGGACACAATATGACTTTGTGTATCACTAAAAGACACATAGTGAAATTGAGACACATTATGGGGACAGCTGTATATTTTGTGACAAAACTAACCTTGCTTGTGTACAAAGAGAATTGTTTTTGGACCACAAGATTAAAAAAGTTTCTTTAATTTTGTTTTTTCATTATTTTAGTTTCTCTCTCTCCTCTATCTCCATTATCGTTATTTCCATTTCAATCAACACCTCCATCATCATCTTCGTATCCACCACCGCCACCTTTTCTATTATCTTCTCTACCTATGTTACCACCTTTTTTTAATTACAATCTCTGTTTTAATTACCATCTCCACTATTTCTTCTATCTCTTTTATCACTTTCCACCACAGAGTTCTATTTGTAACTCTTCTGGTCACATCAATACAACCACTGACAACGAGATCTCCATCCACAATCTTCTGACCATATCAATAACATCCACACACACATTGATCACTATTGTCACCTCCATTAACCACCACCTCCGCTATCACCTCCACCTCTATTACCATTTTCATATCCATCACGAGATCCCATCCGCAACTCTTCTAATCACATCAACAACATCAACACAAACACTGACCACTGACCACGATATCCCCACCCACAACTCTTCTGACCACATCAACAACATCCACACACATTGACCAAAAGTGCCACCGTCACCTTCATAACTACCATCGCCTCCACTATCTCCCACGATATCCCCATCCACAACTCTTCTGACCACATCAACAACATCCACACACATTGACCAAGAGTGCCACCATCACCTCCATAACCACCATCTCCTCTACCTCCGTCGCCACCGATTCCATGGGATTGAGTGACGGTCTCTCTCTTCCACCTCCGTCTCCATCACGGATTTAAGAATTTGAAGATATAAGATTTAGGAATTTAAATAGATAAGATTTAGTGGAGGTTTTGTGAATCTTTGATTTTGGTTTGTTGTCTACGTAGCAAACTGATTTTGAATGAAGGATCTGAGATTTTAATATTTTCTGGTTATTGATATGCCATCACCATCAATAGAAAAGAAAGAGAAAGAAGGAGAATTGAGATTAGAGATTATAAATTGAAGAAGGTAAAGTGATGAGATAAGATTTTTAAAATTTGGAATAAAAAAAATTATAAGAAAAAATTCAGCTTTGGAAGTAATGAGAGATATGATTGAAAGGGTACAATAGTCATTCAACACAAATAAAGTGTGTCTATCTAAAAGTGTATATTAAGGTAATTAGAAACTCAGAAAATGTCTGTGAAAGTAAATTTTTCAACTCTAAGTCATCTTAAGTGTTCAGATCGTATGCCATGTTACAGATACAAATATAAATGGCTTTGCATTTACTATAGAAATCATCAAAAAGTTTCAACTCTTGCATGTTCAGTCAGATAAACATATACAATATATTCACTAATTTGAATTTGATATGTTACAATTAATAATCTGAACATAAGCAAACACAGGAATGATTAGGTACGATGAAAATAATGAACTGAAGTGAAGCAATCATGGTCACTTAAAATAAATGTCATTACGCAAGATGTAATCGGTGGATAAGAATTTCATTTTGTAATGTTCTTATAACCAACGCCCGACGGTTTAGTTTAATTTAGTTTAGAATTAGAACAATGGTTTTCTTATATTAATTGTGTTTGTCAGATTTAAAAACTGCGATAGAATTATTAAATAGGGTGTAAAATTTGTAATACATTAAAGGGTCCAAATTTATATCACAACTTGTATCAGTAGATAAAAAAAAAATTTATTTTAATAGAGTAGACTAGATATCGATTCGTACAACCGTGCGGATTTTTTTTTATAGTTTATAAAAAATTATTAATAGATAACAATATATTTACTTATAAAATCTCGCAATATACTAAAGTGACAGATGTTAAAGTATTATTTTTAAACACAACATAAAAATATAAATTATCATAAATAAATATCTATCTATAGTATATCTAAATAATTTTAAAATGTATTGTATGCAAATTACAGAATCTAAAAATATAATTAAAATATTATATATTTGGTTATTTCATATTATAATTTATGTATCAAACTCAAAAATATATTAATAAGTAATAACAATCAATTAGAATATTAAATAAAATATATAAAACAAACTACTATATGTTAATAATGACAACTAAGAAACTTAAACAACAAAATTATACAAAAAGAAAAAAAAAAGATATGGGGTGATATAATAATTAAATTATGTAAAATTTGATAATTGTTTTAAAGAATGGTCCAAATAAAAAAATTACACATGAAATAACTCATGACTTCTTTTTAATAGTATAGGTAGATACATATATATTTAAATTTGTTTCTAACATAATCTATTTAAAATTTTTAATACAATATTTTTGAAACTTCGTCAATTTATATTATTATTCTCATTAAAACACAATTAAAAAAAATTAGCTAATTTTAAATATTCATTTTTAAATAAAATAATAATTTTAATGATATTTTATGATAATTAGAATTTAAATTCAATAATTTACGAAAACACAATTTAAAAAGATTCCAAAAAGATTTTGTTAGATTTATTTTATTTTATTTCAAATATAAAGATAAAGATAAATTATATTCAAAGATATACCATTAACTTATGTAACATTTGATAATATTAATAATTTTTCTAAGTAATGGTCCATCTTTAAAAAAAATCACCCATGAATCAAGGTTATGACTTCTGTTTTAATATGTAAGATATGATACTTATTTTTAGTTATGTTGATTAAAATTGGAATGACTATATTTCTAAATAAAATCCTATATATGTGTATTACGTATGAGTAATATTATGTATAATTAATGTTCATGTTTTAATAAGGTAGATTGCAAACATTAATAACTAAATTAGTTAGACTATTGTATTTGATAACTAAATAAATTTCTGCTAAATAATTAAAATAATCAATAATATTTTGTTATTATAGTATTTAAATTTGATTAAATTCTGGATTGAAAGATACATTTCAAATTTAAGAAAATATAAATAGGATAAATAAGATTATTAAATTATTTAAGGTATAATAACAAAATAATAGAATTATATAGGGACTAAATTACGATAACTTAAAATAAATAAATAAATAAAGTAATCCAACTCAGCATGTAACCGGTTATAGGCATGTTATGGCTATTTATGATGAGTTTATATATGTAACTAGGTGTTTTTCCCGTATTTGCGGGCATAATTCTATTATGAATATTTATTACTTGATGTTTCATTAATTTAAAAACCATCATCATAAATTATTATTTAGATATTCAAAAAGTACAAATCAAATATCAAATAATTATCAATGACAAAACTCAAACATCAGGAATATTTAAAAGAATATATTTCTATAATTATTTTCTTGAATTGTATTTAATTATAATATTTAATTACTAATTTATATTTAATTGTAATTTTTTAATCTTAATTTTAAATTTTATAATAGAAAAACATATTTTCAAGATAACAATATAATGGATAAGTTATTTATTGTCTAAAAAATATAATATGATAAAAAAAAGATTATAGAAATTATGATATATAGTTAAAATTACCTAAAATCATGGAGAACTTAATGAATCATCAAATTCAGTTCTTAAATAATTTTATTTAGAGATGAATTTATATTTAACTAACAATAGTTAATTTTCTATTTCACTTTTAAATTATATAAAATAAAAATATATTTTTAAGATAACAACACAATACAAAAGAATTACCTTATTTTCTAAAAGTATAATATTATTAGTGTAAATTTATTTCAATTATAGAATAACTACAATTTTTATATCTTAATTTTAATTTCTAATAGAAAAATATATTTTCAAGACAACAACCTAATACATAAGAAGTATCTTATTTTCTAAGAATCTGATGCTCTTAATATAAATTTGTTTTAAATATATAATAAAATATATATAAAATTATATAAATTATGATAAACTATCAAAATTACTTAAAATCATGGAAAATATGACAAATCAGCAAACATTAAATTCCTTTTTAAATAAATGTATAGATTTTTTACATGTTAATTTTAAATTTTATAATAGAAAAATATATTTTCAAGATAAGAGCATGATACATAAAAATTAATTTATTTTCTAAAATATCATATTGTTAATATAAATTCATTTTAATTATATAATCAATAATAAAAAAATTAGAGAAATTCTGATAAATGATCAAAAGTACCTAGGAACATGAAGACAAATCAACAAATTCACTTTTCAAAAATTTTTTTGATGATTTATAATTATTAATAGTATAATTTTTATATCTTAATATCAAGTTTTATATAGGAAAATATATTTTCAACATAACAACATAATACATAAGAATTATCTTATTTTAGAAAAATATAAAATTATTAATATAAATTCGTTTTAGTTATATACTAAATAAATATTTTTTATATTTTAATTTAAAATTTTAAGTTTTATACATAAAATATATTTCAAGATAACAACATAATTCACAAGAATTATCTTATCTTCTAAAAATATGATATATTAATACAAATTCATTTTATTTATAAATAAATTATATATAAATATTAAAAATATGATAAAATTAAAATTTAAGTTTTGTATGTAAAAATATATTACAAGATAACAACATAATTCATAAGAATTATCTTATTTTCTAAAAATATGATATATTCATAAAAAAATCGTTTTATTTATAAATAAATTATATATAAATATTAAAAATATGATAAATAAACAAAATTACCTAAACTTATGGAGAACATGACAACTAAGCAAATTTACTTCTTAAATAATAGTATAGATTCAAATTCTTGTTTAGCTTAGGAATGTTTTAGCACTATAATATAGTTTGGGAATGTATCTTTTCTATCTTTGTAGTATGGACATGAATACGCCATTTTCTCAGCTGTGATTCTTTATATACTAAAACACAAATCGCATAATCAATAAAATTTTGATACATGCCATTACATTACAAAATTTTAAAACAAAATTTTCTTTTAATTTTAAATGCTTATGTAACTGTAAAAATATTCATTTTTGTTCTCAAACAGCCACTTTGACTTTCGACACGTTCAGAATTTTTTTATTAACTCTCACAGTCTCACGTAAAGTAAGCTGCTCCAAATCATGTACAATAATTAACTGTTTTGTCCTTTTATAAATGTACTGTTCCTCTTTTGCTTTCTCAATGGGTGCCATCTTCTTTGTTGTTTTAGTTTGGCTAGAGTGTGCCAAAGATCTTTTTCTTAACGTTCATTCTTCTTTACCAAGAAAACAATTTTCTTCAATTCGTTCTGTACAATTCAAGTTGGAATCTTTTTCAGTTTTACTTTAGTTTTATTTTTCATAAAAGAATGGAGGATCAAAGATTTTTTTCGCAGAGTATTACTATCAAAAGCATGAATTTATTCCCAGTGTGAAAAACTATCCTTGTGGAAGAGGTAAACACATTTATATACTAAAATTATGATATCGGAAAATTTGTTTAAATAGATGCCTCAGTTTTGTCTAGATCTATATTATTATTTAAAAAGTAATTTTTCTTAGTTGTCATGTTTTCCATAAATTTAGGTAATTATACTTTTAATATTTATATATAATTTATTTATAAATAAAACGAATTTAGATGAATATATCATATTTTTAGAAAATAAGACAATTCTTGTGAATTATGTTGTTATCTTGCACTATATTTTTATATAAAAAAACTTAAATTTTTAGTTAAGATAAAAAAATTATTATATTTATTATATAACTAAAAAAATTTATATTAATAATTTTAATATCTTTATAAAATAAGATAATTCTTATGTATTATGTTGTTATGTTGAAAATATTTTCCAATTATAAAACTTAAGATAATACTTTGACTTAATCGATCTAGTATTTAATGAGCTTATAAGATCATATCCTTGTTTAGTTCAGTTATATCTTGTACAGTAAAACTTTTATAAAATAATAATTTTGAGACTTTGAAATTTTATTAATTTATAGAGATTAATTTACAAAAAAAATACTCATTTGGATATCTTATTTTAGGATGTATTTAGGGCGATTTCAAATAGTCATTTTTAAGTTTTTGTCACAAAAATAACATTCAAAAATAAAATAACCAAAATAACCTTTTAATTTTGAAATTTGTAATTTTTATTTTTTAAATTTTGTAACCCTAAACCAAAAAATTTACCCCTTAACTCTAAACCCTAATTCTAGATTAGTTAACCCAAAGGTATTAGTACATATTTACCCTTTAATAAAAACTTATTTTGGTCATTTTTCTCTTTGAAGAATATTTTCTGTGAAAATAAACTAAAAAAAGACTATCCAATGGAAATGCACATATATTTATTCTAAGATAAAAAATATTTAGTTTTAGTGCATAGACATTAATTATTATTTTTGACAAGAAAATAAAAAGATAATTTTATTGTGAATATAAAACAAACAGTATAAGGGTAGGTTCTTACTTATAAAACATGTATACACATAAATTATTAATTTATAATATTAATGGGATAATATATTTACATATAACTTTTTTTAAACTATTATCTTATTATTTTATTGATTTGTGTCAAATTTTGAACTGACCCAAATTGAAACCAACAAAATTTATTAATTTAAAAAGATTATTAATTTATCAAATATTAATTTATAACTTTTCTACTGTATATTATTTTATTGTCTATTAGTCATGGAAATATACATTGGATTGGTTTGTTAAGGGTTTTGTATAAACTGACTTAATTAGAGGAAAAATGGATGTTTGTTAATGACTTGCCTATTATCAATTCATAAATTCCGAATTAATTTTTGAAACCTAACGATGTTGAGTATTAGCCATGTTTCCATGAGCAACTGTGTGAATATTTCAGGGATATGATAAATTTTTGTACATGAGATAGATCTCAAATCTCCGTTGGTAGACGTTGTCTCCAGTCTTAGACATCATCGCCTCCGATCTCCATTTAACTTTTCAACCTAAAGTAAGTAATTATAATTTAAAGCCATTTTAATGATTGAGCATGTGTTACTTCTGAGATTTCAATCATAATCTCTAGAATTTTTAGACTTCCGGTCAATAATTCTCCTTTGACAGTAATTTCTTCGTCTATTTGAATTTCAGGCCAAACGTCTTTATGTACACTCGTCTAATTATGTACGAGTTATTCAATTTATATTATAAATTTACTTTTATGACTTTCTTTATTGTTATATGAAACCAAAATTTTTAATCCCATAAGTGATTAGTAACTTTTCTCAAATAACACTTTAAATATGATAGTTCAAGATCAAACATATACGAGCATATCTTATTATAAAATCATTTACGGATCTTTAAGATAACATCTTATTTTTAGATATTCAGTTTGGAATACAAATTTCTTCCAAAATACAATTTTCTAAACTCTTCAAGAGTTGATTATATTCAAATTAATGATTCTATTGAATTTCTGATTAAATACAAATCGTGTATTGTTTAACTTCGAATTTTTTCATATACTCCATAAGCATATTTTGATCGAATAGCTATAGTTCCCGGGAACATGATTTTGATATCATTAAGCCTTCATGGATTTTATCTTTCAGAGATTGTCATTTCTAGTTCAAGTTTTTCCTTTATTGCCAGACTAATAAGAAACTTGAAAATAGTTGTACCTACCACGTGATACTATGTCTTTTCATAACCAATTTCATATTGATTTTTTTTTTTTGGTGTAACGACTCATTTATATCACACATGTTTTACACATTTTATGTATGAACTACTGGTCCAAATAATGATCTCTTTTATAAGAGTTTCTAGTTTTGTCTATTACTTCTTCCTGATTTCGCCAATCATTTCTTTGTGTACACTTTTCAATAGACTTTATTTCATGATCATTTTTCTTATTCATCATATCAACTGCTACTTTTCATGCAAACTTATCATCGACGTCAATTTTCTTATCGGTTCTATTTTATTTCATACATGACATAATTTATTGAGATCTCTTCATTGTCTCAGGTACCTGAATTCTTTCAATCATGTTTAATGTCTCTTTTGGAGATCATTCAAAACTCGACTTCCCCGTTTTGACCATTTTCAATATATATGCTCTTTCTAATTTACAAGGATTCTTATCGTTGTAACCAATGTCTACAATGCTTCAAGTGTGACTAGCAGTTTGATATTGTTCTTCTAGAACATCAACTATTCTTGGAGCATTTGCAGCTAGTATATGTGACTCGATCACTCTATTTATTTTCTTTTCCAACTGTTTATTTTCTCCCCTTTTGTTGGAAATACTAATTCACTTTTAGCATTCATATCGAATCTTACTTATATCCTTCACGGATTTCTTTAGATTCTTAAGTATCAATGGATATTCATATCCAACATATATTATATGAAATACGAGAGCTACAAATATAAGTAAGCAAATGCTTATCTTTGAAAGTATAAGTAAGCAAATACTTATTTTTGGAATATAAGAAAGTATAAGTAAGAAAATACTTTTTTTTTGGAATATCCAACATATATTATATGAAATACGAGAGCTACAAATATAAGTAAGAAAATACTTATCTTTGAAAGTATAAGTAAGCAAATATGTATTTTGTTAGATATGAATCTTCATTGATATTTAAGAATCTAAAGAAATCTTTGAAGGCTATAAGTGAATTAGTATTTCCAACATAAGGGGGAGAAACTAAACAGCTGGAAAAGAAAACAAATTGCTATGAATTATCATTGATCCTTAGACTAAAGAGAATTTCAAATACCAGTCCAAAAGATAATTCAATTACAGAGAATAGTAAAGCAATATCCAGATACATTTGCTTACCCATATAAATAGAGTGATCGAGTCACATATACCAGCTGTAAATGCTCCAAGAATAGTTGATATTCTCGAAGAAAAATATCAAACTACTAGTCACACTCGAAGCATTGTAGACATTGGTTCTAAAGATAAGAATTTTTGTAAATTAAAAGGAGCATATATATTGAATATAGTCAAAAACGAGGAAATCGAGTTTTGAATGATCTCCAAAAAAAGATATTAAACATGACTAAAAGAATTCAGGTACCTGCAACAATGAAAAAATCTCAATAAATTATGTCATGTATGAAATAAAATGGAACCGATAAGCAAATCAACGTCGATAATTAGTTTGCATGCAAAGTAGCAGTTGATATGATGAATAAGAAAGAGGGTCATGAAAGAAAGTCTATTGAAAAGTGTACACAAAGAAATGATTAGCCAAATCAGAAAGAAGTAATAGACAAAATTAGAAACTCTTATGAAAAAGATCATTATTTGGACCAGTAGTCCATACACAAAATGCGTAAAACATGTGGGATAGAAATGAGTCGTGACACCAAATAAAAATCAATATGGAGTTGGTTATGAAAATACATAGCATCACGTGGTAGATGCAACTATTTTCAAGTTCGTTATTAGTCTGGCAATAATGGAAAAACTTGAATAATATGACCCACTGGAAATGATAATCTCTGAAAGATAAAATCCATGAAGGATTGATGATATCAAAATCATGTTCCCGGGAACTAGCTATTCGATCAAAATATGCTTATGGAATATATGAAAAAAAAAATCAAAGTTAAACAATACACGATTTGTATATATCCAGAAATTATTAATTTGAATATAATCAAAACTCCTGAAGAGTTATGGAAAATTATATTTTGGAATAAATTTTTATTCCAAACTGAATATCTAAAAATAAGATGTTATCTAAAAGATCCTTAAAGGGTTGTATAATAAGATATACTCATATATGTTTGGTCCTCAAGTATCATATTTAAAGTATTATTTGATCAAAGTTACTAATCTTTTATGGAATTAAAAAAGGTGGTTTTATATAACAATAAAGAAAATCATAAAAGTAACTTTATAATATGAACTGAATAACTCGTAAATAAATAGACAAGTGTACGTAAAAAAATTTGGCCAGAAGTCGAGATAGGCAAAGAAATTATTTTCAAAGGAGAATTATTGACCAGAAGTCTAAAAATTCTAGGTAATATGATTGAAATCAAATGAGTTTATTTTTTAAGCTCAGATTATTAAAGAGATAAATCTGTTTATATTGCTTCGAGTGGAAGAAATGTAATAATGTGTGTGATTGTACTATTTTTCTTTATCATGATTTTTATTCCACTAAGTTTTTCTGTAGTAAGATTTTAACGAGGCAACAAAAATAAACACTAATGATAGACCCCCAAAAGATAATATTAGAATTCAATGATAAAGTCTATCAACGTTCTAAAGTTTCTGAGATCAAGAGAATCGAAGAATATGATCAAACATATGAGACTCATGCACTGCAGAAGAATGACAATATCTATGACCTACAAGTTCATTCAAGTGACAGTTTAGTCCGTTTATGACGTATGTACATATGAGGGGAAATCTTTGGGCGCTATACTCTTTTTCCTTAACACTGATTTTTCCTATTGGATTTTTCTGGTGAGATTTTAACGAGGCAACATCTATATCGTTTTGAAGAACTTTCTTATAATGGACATAAAATGGAAGTATTATGAACATTATGGGTTATTCATAAAGAAATTATTAGATTTACTTGTTCATTATTCCAAATTAGACTTTGTCTCCAACCTAGTGTAATCTTTAAGACACCAATTTCTTCTCTTCCGTTCTTTACTTATAACATTATTATACTTTTTTAGCCACTAGAATTTCGTGATCAAATTATTTGAAGACAATAAAACTGAACCGTGTGATTATTTGGGAATTTCGTGATCAAATTATTTGAAGACAATAAAACTGAACCAATCAAATTATTTGAAGACAATGAAACTGAACCGTGCGGGAGGGTATACTTGTCTAATAATAATCAACAAATCATCAACAATAGACCTCGCCTTACAGGTCTATTGCGTTAGTGCTTGCGCTTTGCAAATCTAAAATACTCCAAGGTGAAAGGTATTTATAAACTCAGAAAAGGGTCTTTGTAAACTGCAACAGTAATCATAATTCATTCCTGATAGAACCTACAAATTTGCGTGTTTCATACTCACATATGCATCAAACTGACAAACGCAAAGGCAGTCATTGCCAAATCTGTAAATTTCAGAAAGAGTAATCTTTCAAGTCTGATCTGGAGTCATCCATATCGACCTCAGCCGAGCATTCTTCAGCAGTAAGAGGAGGGAGTTTACGAGTCTTACGCTTCAGGTTGTGTTTGTGCCAATCACTCTTGAAATGCTCTCTGTATTGCTTAGCTTCTCCAACGAAAGTGTTGCAGGTACTGCACTTGATCCCTTTTCCTTCTCCTTCTTGCTTTGTGTCCTTAGTGTTACCAGTACCTATCTCTTGCTTCTGCATTTTCTTGCTAAGTTCAACGATGGTATCTGTCTCAGTCTCAACAGGAGGTAACAATGTCTTGTTTGTCATATCGTCATGCTCATCGTAATGATCCATGCTTGTGTCACCTTCAGCGTGAACTGATACAGCGAGTATCTCTAATCTCCCCTGCATACTCCTCACAAGAGAATCACACTCTCGGTATAGTCCCGGTTCCATCTCGCAGACCTGCACAAGAACCAATCAACGAGGATTAGAGAATTTTTTTTTTTTGAAAAGAAGTTGAAATGCTTAAAGCTAAAGAATCATTACAGTGGACATCAGAGTTCCAGATTCGTCTCTGGAGACAAGAGAAGCATCCCATTCTTTTAGCTTCTCCAAAAGCGAGGAGAAGTTCTGAACAGGAACAGTGAGACGCAGTCTCATTGGAGAACGCTTTATAGGGAAGTGCTTCTGCAGCTCGCGTATGACATCAAGAGCCTGCACAAGTTTAGTGATGAAAAAGAAGCTTTCCATAGGAACATTAAAACATAATAATACCCACCTGCTTCTTGGAATTGCTATTAGGATCCACAGCAAAGTGTACCTCATGCATTAGACGTTCTACCATGCTAATGGTATAAGGCCGTTGAGTTTGAGGGTTAATGGTTTTCTGCATTACAATGGTAGCAATATCCCGAAACTGGCTTGAGAGCTGCGACTCTCTCTCTTTTCCAGCAACTTGAAGCTCACCTTTGTCCAAAATCTCCAAGCAGATCTTGGTGTGATCATCAGATCCAAAGACCTTTATCAAGTCTTTCGATTTAGCAAGAACTCCTTTGGACACATTTGAGTAAACAGTATGTGACTGCAACACTTCATCTATGTCCTTTTCTCTGCACAAACAAATATATCATACAGAGATGAAACTAACCAATTGAACCTAAATATAGTCGATTCGCTTCTACGGATTAAGCAAACATTTGAACATAATCGTCATATCGTACAGAGATAAACAATCAATCAAATAGGGTTTAAGGCCTCTTTTCAAGAATCGAATAGGGTAAAATAAATCGATTTCAAGTGACGGAGAAAGCTTACACGCCGGAGCGCCATGAAAGGACCTTATTCTTGTAGCAAGCGATCTCAAAGCGGTTGCCTTGCTTTTTCAATCGAACCACTGCGACGTTCGTCAACCTCTTCTGCCCTACCGGCTGCACCAGCGTCTTCGACATCTCTCTCGTAAGTTTGGCAAACTGTGTTTTTGCTCTCGCCGGCAAAAGAGGTTTGTTAAGTGCCCTAATTGTGAAATAAACATTTTCTCGTGGCTTATAAATGAAAGAAAATAGAGTAATAGACCTAAGAGAATTTCCCTAAAAATTTTGTCTTAAAAATAAAAGAATATTTACACTCTCTACACAAGTGTTATCTCATATACTAGATATAAATCCGTGTGTTGCACGAAATTTATTTGATTTTTGATTTTTACGAACATATAAAAACTGAAAATATTTTCACATTACACCGTGTGGGTGTCGAAATCCACCTACTGTCAAATAATCGTAAATAAGGAAACTTCGGGAAAACCCTAAGTTTCCAGAGGAACCAACTATCTGCAGAACCACACAACGAAGACTAAGATAACAAGAAAACTTAGAATTATTAAAAGATAAACAAAAATCGAGAGCAAAGAGGTTCTTATTCCGAATCTGCGTAGAACTGGTACAAAGAGAGTAGCCGAAAACTTAAAAACGAAAAACCCTAATTGAGACGCAGCTCGCTAACAGAAAAATGGAAATATTCCGAAATGCTAGTTTTGATGGTGAGAGCTCTGAATTTCGTGTCCCTTGCTTCTGCTCTAGACCTCCTATTTATATACTCCTCGCCTTGGCTATCCGATCTTTCCATTTCGCCCAGATTTGACTAAATCGGGAATTTTCCATTTTTCTCGATTCTTCCTTTTCTTCCGCGGAAATCTTCTATTTTTCTTTAAACCTTCCTTTTATCTTCAAACTTGACTTTTATTTTCAACCTGCGAGTAAACCGTCAAAACGTTATCGAATCTGCGGGTTAGATTCCGTTAAGATCGCAAGATGGGTTTTTATCGCGTTTTAGGCCCTTCCGGGCCGTTTTGCGATAAATCCGTTTGCCGACTGTTTACGGGATCGTTTCCTGATCCGACATCGTTTTTAATAAATTCCCCGAGTTAATCGTAAGGTTTTACGATTTACTCGACTTTTTATTAAAAACACGTTTTTTACGATTTACTCGACGTTTTTATTAAAAACGCGTTTTTTATGATTTCGACAGAAATCTCGAATAAATCGTATGTTTTAGGCAATGTTCGGCGTTTCGTTTAACCGTCGCTGTTTTATACGATTTCTTCGAGTTCTTTGTCGAGAAAACGAAGTTTTTACGGTTTTTATCGTAAAACTCAAACGATAAATCGGATCGAGATGGAACGGGAGATGTTTCGGCCGTGGTTCAGAATGCGACCGTGTCGAAAGACGTAAGTTCAAATCGGGAATGCGGGAGAACGAGGCTCGGGACGTCCAGGAAGTTTTTAGTTCGCCCATTGGCGAACTAAGCCGGGCCAGCTTAGTTCGCCAATGGGCGAACTAGTTGAGCATTTCCTAGTTCGCCAATTGGCGAACTAGTCGAGTGCCTCTTAGTTCGCCAATTGGCGAACTAGTCTAGTGCCTCTTAGTTCGCCCATTGGCGAACTAAGTCGGTTCGGCTTAGTTCGCCCGCCCATGGGCGAACTAGTCGTGACTAGTTCGCGTTTTACGGCTTTTTCGGTTTTTTGCGGTTTCGTAAAACAATTCTCGATTTTTATAAAACGATCTTCGGGTTTTATAAAACGGCTTATCGAGTTTTATAAAACGATCTTCGGGTTTTATAAAACGGCTTTTCGAGTTTTATAAAATGATTCCTCGAGTTTTATAAAACGATCTTCGGGTTTTATAAAACGGCTTCTCGAGTTTTATAAAACGATGCTTGAGTTTTATAAAACGATTCTCGAGTTTTATAAAACGGCTTCTCGAGTTTTATAAAACGATTTCTCGAGTTATATAAAACGACCGTCGGGTTTTATAAAACGGCTTCTCGAGTTTTATAAAACGATCTTCGGGTTTTATAAAACGGCTTCTCGAGTTTTATAAAACTATCTTTGGGTTTTATAAAACGGCTTCTCGAGTTTTATAAAACGATTCTCGAGTTTTATAAAATGATTCTCGAGTTTTATAAAACGGCTTCTCGAGTTTTTATAAAACGACTCTTCGGGTTTTATAAAACTATTCCTTTTATATTTTTGCGGGGAGTTTTGGCTATTAATTCCGTCGTACCGATTTTGACCCCAACAGTTAGCCCCCCAGCTCGTAAGTATCGTAAGGTTCTTTTGAGTGGATTGAGCTCGTTTGGCGAGTTTGGTAGAATTAGGCGGAACTTTAATGGCCAAAAGTCCAAAGGTGAATAGTAAAATCCTTTCCTATAAGTATATGGAGTAAAATTTTGAATTCTTTACTCCATCTTCTATAACTTATTCAAGAAATTTTTCTCTCCACTTTCTTTGAAGATCTTCAAACATGTTTTCAGAAAGAAAGACTCGTTCCTCAACTAGTTCCAATTTCCACAATTCTGAGAGAACGAGTTCGCAGCCTCCAGCTTTGGTTCCGAAAGAAGAGTATTCGTCCCTGTTAACCGATCGGGCGGACCTCGAGGCCTTTTGGGCGTTGGGAGACGAGTCAGGATCCGCTAGGCCTGGGATTTGGGTTCCAGCCTTGTCGGACGTCGATCAAGTTTCCGGAAATCTGAGCTCGACACTTTTCAACAGTATCGATTACATGCGTGAATTTTGCCGAGTTCCAGAGGCCGTTGAGTTTCGTTCCCCACTTGCTAGGGAGAGTGACAGAGATGCGCCCGACGGTTTTTTCACCTGTTACAACATTTTCTTGCAACAATGCCACTTATGGTTTCCGATTCCGGAAATCATTGTGCATTACCTTCACAGGCTGGGACTATCGATCAGTCAGCTGACTCCCCCTAGTTTAAAGCAACTCGTTGGTCTTTTGACGATGAGTTACGAGCAGGGAATCACCCTTAACGTCGATCATCTCGAGGGTCTGTTAAAACCCACGGGTGCATCGCGGAGGATCACTCTATGCCCTCGTGACGAAATTGTTACGGGCTGCCCAACGCTTTATACTTCTTGGAAGAGGAATTTCTTTTACGTTCGTATCGACAGTGCATCGGTCGAGGAGGGTAGCATTCCGTTTTTTACGACCATGTGGGGTCGGAGAGGTATGTGAATCGAGTTTATACGAATCCTCTTCTTCTTATTATTATTATTTTAATTCGTTTTTGTTTTTCCGCAGTGACCAACCCTTTGCCTCCGTATCCCGCGGATCTCCGGAGCATCACCACTTCTCTCAAACGTGGTGAAGTTGGTTGGTGCAGTTTTTCTCCGCAACGCGTCAGCCAAGCGGTTGCCCTCTTCCGATCTCGACTCTTTGCGAATTCTCCGGTTTTTGAAGAGGATCCGTTTATTGGAGAGTTTATTCCGCATGTTCCTTTGACGAGGAGCGGCAGATCAGGCTTCCGAAAGGATAAAAATTCGGTTGTCGAAGATGATGATTCTGAACGCGCGACTTCTCCTGACAACATTCTCAAGGATTTTCTTGATAGTCAGACGGACGAAGGCGTATGGACAAAGGCGGGCGGGTCATCGACCTCCCATTTTCCGGACATCGACCACGATCAAGTCCCGGAGTTTATTAGGGGGTCTGAGAAAGCTAAGGAGGTACGTGTGTTTATTATTTTCTTTTTCGAGCAGTTTTTACGATATCGCTTAATCCTTTTCTTTTTGGTAGGGTTTCCTTATCATGAGCCGAGACCTAGACAGCCGTACCGCTGAAGCTCGCCTTGCCGAGTTTCGAGCGAACGTGGCCGAGAAAGAAGTTGCTCGTCTTCGGGCAGAGGTCGAGGCTAACCAAGCCGAAGAAGCGGTTGCGAGGGAGGTTGCTCGTGTGAGGGATGAGTGTGCGGCTAGGTCTCGTCATGCAAAGGAGCTTTCCGACCAAAGGATTCATCGTGCTCGTCGTACGGGCAAACGGGAGGTTGCCGAGGAGATGAAGGCTCGTCGCGAGCAATTTGCAACCGGTTGTTCCGATGCGGAAGTTGTTCAACGAGCACATGGTGATTATCGCGAATGTCGCGGGGTCGTTCATGGGTTATCCCTAACTCAGAATGAAGGGTATTCGTTTGATAAGGAATTCTCCGCACGGCGGAAAAACCTGAGTCGGGAAAGAGATATGCAATCCGAATTTTTCGACCTTAAGGCGCGCATGTGGGATCAATGGAATCCCGTCGTGGTGTCGCCGGATTCGGTCGAAGTTGGTCCTGGGATTTCGGACGTGGATGGTGAGGTCGACCAATCTGCGTTTGATGACTTTGATGTGTGATGTTATTAGTTTTTTTAATTCTGTCGTTTTTTTCCGGGACTGGCCGTTGGTGGCTTTGAATCCCTACCGCTGGGCGGTGTGTATTCGAAAACTTTGTTAATAAAAATATTTTCTAAGTATGAAATTCGTGTTTTGTGTTAGATGTAGAGGGAAGAATACGAGTTGTCATCTCGTATCTAACTCTTTGGTGTAAATCGTCCGATTCGTTAACTCGGGAGACTTCGATTTTCGCGAGTGTTTAGATGTGGGCGAAGAGACATGCCTTTAGGATCTCCTAAGTACGGAACTCTGCAATGCGACCAGTGTGCTGGGTTTAGGGCAAGACCTAGGTTTACTTTCGGATTGGGGCTGTGCGATGACTAGTCGGCTTTCGTTTTGCCCGTTGCGATTTTAACCTGATTCCATACCGATTTAGAATCCGCGATAGGTTCTCGGCTTATATGATTCGTCTGGTTGGAACCGAGCATCTCACCGGGAACAATTTTTCAGTTGCCCGGAAGTGCTGACCAAAAGTTTGGATTTCTTTTATAGCGCGCTATTTTATCCTCGTCGGATGTATGCGGACCGATAGGTCGGTGCGTTTGTTTAGGACGGCTAGCGTGCTCGACGAGGCCAATCGCCGAGCGTTCGTGTTTTTATAGTCGCGGACGGACTTTGGATAAATATTTTTCTTTGAGAGTTTAGGCGACGTCTCGCCAGTTCTTCCCGAAAATATTTTGATATGCGGATTTTTTAGAAAAAACGATTAAATAGTTGTTACTGCGGAAGCGATTTTCCGGATTTGCGCTTGTGATAGTAGCGGAGATATTCTAACTTTGTTTTTATTAAAAATTTCGATAAATTTTCGGTTACAAAGCTAAAAGAAATTTTGTAAAAAAATTTGGGAGAATACGAATACTCGTATACTCACCCATTCCCCCCCCCCCCCCGTTTTGGAAGGGGGGATAGCTGAACTCGTCTTTAGGCGAGCTGCCTACGTATTCATTTCGGAAATCAAGCCATCTTGTAGTTCTGATTGTTTGTGCGAGTGTGCTTACTCGGCTGTCGCAGACTTCTCGATCGCTTCAGTCGCGGGATCGATGTCTTTGTCTGGGATTGTCTCCTCCGGTTGGGTGGAAGCGATGGGTGCGGAAACTTCTGGTTTCTCGGCCGTTGCTTGCTTTGGGTCGTCGTCTGCGGGCGGTGGCGTGACCTTTGCCCGTTTCGGTTTCACGATCGTGACCGCCAATTGCCTTAGCTTATGTTCGGCCAGGAAGCAAGATCGCGATTGTCTTTGGCATCCCCAAATTACCGCGACTCCCGTAGGCGTCAGGAATTTGATGCCCTAGTGATACGTGGATAGAACTGCCTTCATGGAATTTATCCAAGGCGTGCCCATAATCACGTTGTAGATAGCCGGCAAATCGACTACCGCGAAGTTAATGATTTTCGTCACTTCTTTTGCGGCAACCGGTAATCGAATTGATCCCAGGGTCATTGACGTCTCGCCGGAGAAACTAGTCAGCGGTTTCGGAATCGGCTCAACTTCCAAGAGATCGATTCCCATGCGTGCTAGCGTGTTGCGGAAGATCACGTTGACAGTACTCCCGGTATCGACCAAGATCCGAGCGACTTCTAAATCGCTTATTACTAAGTCGATGACGAGAGGATCGACGTGAGGTTGGTGGATTCCTACGGTCTCAGTGTCGTTGAACGAGATCAATCCTTTCAGAGGGTCATCCGTCGGCACCTTCCAACTTGTGCCGGTTTCGGCTTTGCGTTGGTAGGATTTTATAGACGAGACGGTGTCGTTGTAGTATTGCGATTCGCCGATGATCATGTTGATTTTTCGGCGGTTAGCGTCGTTACCCTTCTCGTCTTGTCTTCGTCCGCGCTTTTTGCTTGGCTGGTTTCCCTGAGGCGGAGTTTCTGCTCGCGCTTTCCTGTCGTTCTTCGGAGGGCGATCCGAATCGCGGATGAAATCCTTGACACTAGATATCTCGGAAAGTTCTCCCGCGACTAATTTTGCGGCCAGTCTGGCGCCGAGAACTTTGCAATTCACGGTGGAATGCCCGTGGGTTTGGTGGAGGTCGCAGAAAGAATTCTCGTCGTAATTCGAATTTGTCGTCCACGTGTTACCCGTGGTTCGCCCTTGCTCCGAACCAGAGTTAATGGCGTAGTTATGCGCCCCTTGGAGATCCTGTCCCTCGTGATGGACGAATTTGTCGTTACGAGAGTTCCTCTTTTTCTGCTTCTGCTCGGACGCGTTATCCTTTGCGGACGTTTTCGTCGACTTATGCTTCTCGGACAGGATTTTTGTCTCCTCTTCGATGGTTATGAAGTCAGTGGCTTTATGGAGCGCATCCTGAATCGTCCGCGGTTTCTCGAGAGTTATCCACTTGCGGAATTTTGATTTATACCAGAGCGATTTCCTTAGCGCGTCGACGGCGACTTTGTCGCTGATTCCGCTAACCCTAGCCATGACGAGTTTGAATCTGCTCATAAAATTGCGGAGAGATTCGTCCTCTGTCTGCACCAAACTCCAGAGGTCGGCGTCGGAGGTTTCCGGGTTAATGAACATCGAGTACTGCTTCAGGAACTCCGNAATTTTGATTTATACCAGAGCGATTTCCTTAGCGCGTCGACGGCGACTTTGTCGCTGATTCCGCTAACCCTAGCCATGACGAGTTTGAATCTGCTCATAAAATTGCGGAGAGATTCGTCCTCTGTCTGCACCAAACTCCAGAGGTCGGCGTCGGAGGTTTCCGGGTTAATGAACATCGAGTACTGCTTCAGGAACTCCGAAGCCAGTCGACGAAAAATTCGGATCGAATTTTGCCTGAGTTTGGCGAACCATTCGAGCGCGGCTCCTTCTAGGTTTTCGACGAAGAGACGGCAATAACCTGTGTCCTTTTCGTGGTCCTTGAGCTTGGCTCGTCCCATGGTGATCTGGAACGCTTGCAGATGCGCTTTGGGATCGGACGTCCCGTCGTAAGTCGGCACCTTAAGTTTTCCGGGATCGGGCAGTTTGATCTCGGTGATGCGGGCCGTGAAGGGCGTTTTCCGAGACTCGTACAGTAGCGCCGATCGATCTCGGGTGCGGCGCTGGTAGCGTGGTGAATTTTCGATTTCACCGCTTTTACCGCTGCGGCTGTTTTGGTGATGTACTCGCGGAGATCGCGCATCTCGGTTAGACCGCCAACAGTTTTCCGACCTTGTCGGCGTTTGCTGCGAGTGACCGGAGATTGCTCCTCGGCGGTTTTTGCGTATCGCGCGAAGTCGAGTTCCCCTTCGTCTCCAGTATACAAACGTTCGGGAGAAGACTCCAGCAGAGGACTTCGAGTCTTTCTTCTCCTAGGATGGACGTCAGCATCTTCGTCTGTCGAATCGGCCTGGTCGCTCGTCTCCAGGTTAACCCGTTCGATGTCGTCACCCTCGGTCTCCTGTTCATGAATAGGAGGTTTTTCCGATTCGTTCAGCGTCGGGTCAGGATTGTCTTTTTCGGAATCTTTTTCCGGTAAGTTACCCTGCTCAGTTCTGGGACGATCCGTAGGAGCGCCAAAGTCCAGCCTTCTTCCGCGGATCTTATAAGTAGTTCCGCGGGGGCGAATTGCTCGGGTTTCGCGGTTAGGGTTTCTACCCGTTTCGCGAGCGAACCGATGAGCTTTTCCTGCTCTTCCGATTTTTTGTTAAACTCGGAAAGCATCTTCTCGAGGGTCTCGGCGTTAGCGTTCGTAGCGTTGGCCGCAGACGCTCCTTGTGGTGGTGTTGTTTCAACGTTATCGCGTTCGTCGCGAGTTTGGTTGTCACCAGTCTTCGTTTCTTCGTTGGACATGTTGCGGCTTCGGTGTAAGATAGATCCGACCCCCCCCCCCTCCTTCTAGCGCCAAACTGTGGGTGTCGAAATCCACCTACTGTCAAATAATCGTAAATAAGGAAACTTCGGGAAAACCCTAAGTTTCCAGAGGAACCGGCTATCTGCAGAACCACACAACGAAGATTAAGATAACAAGAAAACTTAGAATTATTAAAAGATAAACGAAAATCAAGAGCAAAGAGGTTCTTATTCCGAATCTGCGTAGAACTGGTACAAAGAGAGTAGCCGAAAACTTAAGAACGAAAAACCCTAATTGAGACGCAGCTCGCAAACAGAAAAACGGAAATATTCCGAAATGCTAGTTTTGGTGGTGTGAGCTCTGAATTTCGTGTCCCTTGCTTCTGCCCTAGACCTCCTATTTATATACTCCTCGCCTTGGCTATCCGATCTTTCCATTCCGCCCAGATTTGACTAAATCGGGAATTTTCCATTTTTCTCGATCCTTCCTTTTCTACCGCGGAAATCTTCTATTTTTCTTTAAACCTTCCTTTTATCTTCAAACTTGACTTTTATTTTCTTCCTGCGAGTAAACCGTCAAAACGTTATCGAATCTGCGGGTTAGATTCCGTTAAGTTCGCAAGATGGGTTTTTATCGCGTTTTAGGCCCTTCTGGGCCGTTTTGCGATAAATCCGTTTTCCGACTTTTTACGGGATCGTTTCCTGATCCGATATTGTTTTTAATAAATTCCTCGAGTTAATCGTAAGGTTTTACGATTTACTCGACTTTTTATTAAAAACACGTTTATTACGATTTACTCGACGTTTTTTTATTAAAAACGCGTTTTTTATGATTTCGACAGAAATCTCGAATAAATCGTATGTTTTAGACAATGTTCGGCGTTTCGTTTAACCGTCACCGTTTTATACGATTTCTTCGAGTTCTTTGTCGAGAAAACGAAGTTTTTACGGTTTTTATCGTAAAACTCAAACGATAAATCGGATCGAGATGGAACGGGAGATGTTTCGGCCGTGGTTCAGAATGCGACCGTGTCGAAAGACGTAAGTATCAAATCGGGAATGCGGGAGAACGAGGCTCGGGACGTCCAGGAAGTTTTTAGTTCGCCCATTGGCGAACTAAGCCGGGCCAGCTTAGTTCGCCAATGGGGGAACTAGTTGAGCATTTCCTAGTTCGCCAATTGGCGAACTAGTCGAGTGCCTCTTAGTTCGCCCATTGGCGAACTAAGTCGGTTCGGCTTAGTTCGCCCATGGGCGAACTAGTCGTGACTAGTTCGCGTTTTACGGCTTTTTCGGTTTTTTGCGGTTTCGTAAAACGATTCTCGAGTTTTATAAAACGATCTTCGGGTTTTATAAAACGGCTTCTCGAGTTTTATAAAACCATCTTCGGGTTTTATAAAACGGCGTTTCGAGTTTGATAAAACGATTCCTCGAGTTTTATAAAACGATCTTCGGGTTTTATAAAACGGCTTCTCGAGTTTTATAAAACGATGCTTGAGTTTTATAAAACGATTCTCGAGTTTTATAAAACGGCTTCTCGAGTTTTATAAAACGATTTCTCGAGTTTTATAAAACGACCGTCGGGTTTTATAAAACGGCTTCTCGAGTTTTATAAAACGATCTTCGGGTTTTATAAAACGGCTTCTCGAGTTTTATAAAACGATCTTCGGGTTTTATAAAACTTCTTATCGAGTTTTGTAAAACGATTCTCGAGTTTTATAAAATGATACTCGAGTTTTATAAAACGGCTTCTCGAGTTTTATAAAACGACTCATCGGGTTTTATAAAACTATTCCTTTTATATTTTTGCGGGGAGTTTTGGCTATTAATTCCATCGTACCGATTTTGACCTCAACACACCGTCTCCAATATATTTTGTTATTTTTACTCTAAAATAAATTAACTCTATAATAGAAATGAGATATGCTCCAATATATTCTTCTATAATAGTAATCTCTAAATATAAAGTAAAAATAGATTGATATTTCTTCCTTGATATATAGAAGACATTATAAAGAAATAAATAGAGATAAGTTGGAGCAATTTCACCTCCAAATGCTATTATAGAGATTAAAATATCAATAGGTTGGAGATGCTGTTAGTTCTTGAATTTTTCAATATATATTGGTCTTTATTTTAGTAATAATAATTTTTTTCTTAAATAAATTTTGATTGATCTTTCTATTTCAATAATTATGGTATTTTAAATAATATATTATATTTATATATTTTTCAAAATAATAATAGTTGCAATAAATTGAAACATATGAAAGTGTGAACTCTCAATATTATTTATCTTGTTTAAGAAAAATTATAAGCAACACAATTAAATAATCTTCGTTTTAATCCAGAAACACCACGCTTCAAACTTAGTTGAGAACGATTGCTACTCTCTTTTTATTACTCCAGTAGGAGCCAATGAGAGTAGACAACTCATTATATTGCTCTGATAATAACATAGTCAAAAAGATTACAATTCCATAGAATTTTCTGCTGACTTTCGAAGTAACCATAGTTCGCAGCAAGAACTCCATCACCATCACCATCAAGCAGTAATGATTGAAGCCGATAAGACCCGTCGCCACCATCCACAGTAGATCTGTCAATTACCTTTTCTAAACGATTCGATTGAACCGAAGTTTTTGTTTTTACAAATCCATTAGAAAAATCATACAAAGGAACAATCCAAAACTTTGCCAGATTCAAAATAAATTGGCAAACAAACAAATCAAATAACCAGAAAGAAATCAAATCAAAGAGATAAAAGCAAAACGAATTAAACAAGCGGACGTCGGATCTATAGAAGCCTCCGGCCATCGGCTTGAAACTAGAAAAAAAAAACTCTCCTCTTTTCTCTCTTGTGATGGCTAGGGTTTTATTATTGATGTTACAATCATGTTAATTAGCAACTTTGAAGAATCAAGCTCAATACAATTTCTTACAAATTATTTTTCAAAATCTTTTACAAATATTTTCAATTTTTTTGGTTTAGGATTTTAAAAAAGTAAAATTTCTAAAAATATACTATCAAGTAAATTTTAAAGTTACTTTTAACTAATAAATAAATTTTAAATTTTACCTTTTCAAAATTCGTTTTTATTATCTTATATATATGTGTATATATATATATATATTTAATAATTATATATTTTAATACATGTCACAATATTAAAAGAAAAATTACTATCAAATAATCTTTTACAATTACTTTTTATTTAGGATTTTAAAAATGAAAAATTACTATTAGATAATAATCCTTTATATACTAAAGCACAAGTCACTTGTGCAATCAGAATTTGACATGTGCAATTTCATTACAATTTTTTTTTAAAAGTTAAAACTGTTTTCAAAAAGTTATAATTTAACATTGTACCAAAAAGAAAATCAAAATTCTATCACGTTGGTTTAGTGATAAAGGATGTTTAGTAACTGCAAAAGAATTTCCTGATTTTTCTCAACTTAACTGTTTCACGACCTCCTCTATAACTGAGTATGATTTATTTTTGAAACAGAAATCTAGATCCCTAAATTTTTTTCTTATCCTCAATCAAAATGATCGTATCATCTATAACTTCCAATCAGGCCATGATTTCAATAGGTTTGAACGTTTTTAATAAATTGCAAGCAATAAAATCCATCTCTTTGATCAACTTCTTTTGCTCTGGTTCTATATCTTCCTCATGCAAGTATGCTGCAACTGGAAAGGCTTTGCTCCAATCCTTGAAACTCCTCTCTTGGTCTTTTAGTATATCAAAAGAATCAGTCTATTTTTTCTCAAAACAATGAACCGTAATCTTCCTCCTATCCACGCTCCATCATCATTCTCATCATCATCAACACCATACGGTCGAGTTCACAACTCTAGATCCTATCATCTGAACCCACCATATGTTCTTAAGATCACCAAACGCGTGCACATCTCTCATAGCACACCGCATAACTAGCACGTACCATATGGAGATTTTTCTGCGACTTCGCGAATACAAACAAGTACAAACAGTTTATCTTAAGCTGCTCCATCAGAGGAAACGGTAAAGAGATTAGTGTCGGGACCATTAGGGAAGTTAGCGTGGTATCTGGTCTTCCAGCGTCAACAAGCGTTGAGATGCTCGAAGCTCTAGACGATGAGAAATGAATCTTGAGTTTTCGTGTTCTTGGAGGGGAACACCGGTTAAGAAATTACCGGTCGGTTACATCGTTAACGAGTTTGTTGTCTTNATCAGAGGAAACGGTAAAGAGATTAGTGTCGGGACCATTAGGGAAGTTAGCGTGGTATCTGGTCTTCCAGCGTCAACAAGCGTTGAGATGCTCGAAGCTCTAGACGATGAGAAATGAATCTTGAGTTTTCGTGTTCTTGGAGGGGAACACCGGTTAAGAAATTACCGGTCGGTTACATCGTTAACGAGTTTGTTGTCTTCGAGAAGGATAAGGTCAAGAGAGTGTACAATGTAGTGTTGGAGTCTTACATTGTTGATATACCAAAAGGTAATACAGAGGAGGATACGAGGATGTTTGTGAATACTGTCGTCAATAACATTCTTGCGTGGAATTTGTTTTCTTCTTAACTTATTTTATATATATTGTGCCACTTCTAATTATAATATGAAGGTGAAATGTGGGTAAGAACTAAGAAGAAACACTGGACCAGGCTGTTACGCAGTTGGAATGATTGACCGTATGTTACTAGGGATACATCATCTCACGAGAAACCACTATATGCACATGTACGGAACAAGGTTCTTAAACTTGAACTATATGTTTTCTCTTTCTCAATCTGTTATGTGTTCGTTATCATTTGATCTCTTATATCTAAATTTTATGGTTAAATATGTATTTTCTTTCTCTAATAATTGGAAGTACTGCATTAAGAAAACTAACAAATAATTTCAAAAAAAAAGACAACACAAAAATTGCTTCAAACTGTTTTGTTGCATAACTTCTACTTTCAGGTGTTTAATTTATCAAGCTCTAGAAAATATGACAAACTATTTTTACGTTTGATAACAGAGCACTACTAATTTTATAAAGGAACTACGTACTGGTCCGTGCGAATGCACGGGGTGATATACTAGTTATAATTAAATTTTAAACAAAAATTTATTTTTGTTATTATCTTAGTGTATATAATTTTAGTTATGAGATAGATTCACACATGTCACAATCTTAAACATGTAATTGTCATGTGTCGCGATCATGTTAATTAGTAATTTTAAAGAATCAAGCCTTATATAATAAGATTTAGCTAATTACCTAAAGCCACTATTAGGCACTGTTTCATTTTTCTATTAATTACATCATAATACCCCTATTGATCTAATGTGTACAGAATATATGGCATATATCTCTTACTAGGATTTGTATCGCTTGGTAAATTTTATTGTCAATAAATTTAGGCACTGTTTGATTTTTCTATTAATTACACCATAATACCCCTATTGATCTAATGTGTACAGAATCTATGCCATATATTTCTTACTAGGATTTGTATCGCTTGGTAAATTTTATTGTCAATAATAATAATTGAGCATATACATACACCTCGAAACTCAAACTTTGATATTCTTTGTTCTCTCCCCATCTATCTTCTATCATTTTTTAAAAATTATGCCCAAAAAGAGCAATTAGTCTCTTATGTCTAAAATCTGCATCCACTTTTACTCTTTATTTAAATTATTTAGATTATATCACTCTCCAATTAAACATTTTTTTGGATTTTACCAACAAAAAAAAATATTTTCTGGATTAATTTTTTTCTGATATGGAATTTTTATTTCATTTTACTTGAAAAAGCATCCATTACATTCTTGGGATATCGATTTCAAGGAGAAGACAAATCTGTTCTTATTCTGGATATAAGGACTGTGGAGCAGTTATCGACTCAACCAATGTGCTTATGCGATTCGTCTGGTTGGAATCGAGCATCTCACCGGGGACAAATTTTAAGCCTCCCGGAAGTGCTGACCAAAAATTTGGATTTCTTTTATAGCGCGCTATTTATCCTAGTCGGATGTATGCAGACCAATGGGTCTGTGCGTTTGTTTAGGACGGCTAGCGTGTTCGACGGGGCCAATCGTCGAGCGTTTGTGAT